>JAODAC010006749.1:0-29966 GCA_027575185.1 Mimaenictus wilsoni
CCAATGTTGATGGCGTGTGCATTTTGTTGACCGTGTATCACACACCATGGGCGAAAGGGAATCGTATCACCGCTTCCTCCACTGATACCTGTTCCGCCCACATCTCTTCACCGCCACCGACATGGTGATGTTAGTAGGAAATGTTCTTTCTTCGCGTGGAATATAATTATCAAATTGCATACTTTAACATAAATAGCTGAATTTCAACGCTGGGCATTTTAACAGCTCTTGGGAAACATGAGACTTTGAAGTGAGGTTGAAATTACGTAGTGGGTGATAATTTACATTCATTCCCTTTTAATTACAGGATGCACTCGGGTGTTAACTGGTAGTTAATTTACCTGCTCATGTTCACACTTATGGGATTTGTTGTTCAGACTAGATTTTAATAGTGATTAAATGACCAATATTTTATTGCAAATAATTTAAATTTAAATCCACATGAGCGGAGAGTTACATGAATTATCGACGCACTTTAATGGTATTTTTAGATTAATTTACTCAACCAAAAATACGCATTCAAATTAGTATTTAAAGCATTAAAATGAGACAAGTGCGCTTTTGATCACATAACTAAAATATAACTAAATATATTCTTATTGTTTAATTATTATTTTCATAATCAGTAATTACCTGATTGATTTTAAGTGTTAGGCAATACACTTATGGTTGGAGAAATAAGATGCATATGTTTTGGAATATAGATTTGAAATTACTGTATTTGAAACTTTTTTTTGATTTCTGATAAATTGCCACTCTTCAGGATTCCTATATCTCAGGTTGAAATACACACCCATTAAAAGTATGGAAGTTAAAAGCGGATTGTTAGTTAAAGGCTAAATTCAGCTCGCATTCACCAGTTTGCTCCCCATATCAAGTTTGTGCATAAAAATTTTACTTCGAAAATACTTATTATGAACATTTAGATAGGTTAAGTTTCTTAAAACGTTCATTACCATCCCCAAATTCATGCTAACCGCAAGTTCTACGCAAGTTGTCCCGGTTCCAATATTCAGACAATTCAGGACCAATCCAAAACTATTCTTAGTTTCCACAACTCCCCAACGCGGAGAGAGAAATATCACTTTCTGGATGTACGCAGTGGTTAGAGGGATTTGTCGGACTGACTTTCCTCCATCCACCACAGGCTCACAAACTCCCAACGCCATCGTTTGTGGTCCAACAGCAGTAGTCGAATTGATTCGCCGATATCATGCGATAAACAACGATTGCTGTAATTGTCTGCCCGTTTGGCAATATGTTTCTGGTGAATTAGATCCTTGTTCGCTGCATCGGATAATAAATTACAAACTCGCATGGCGCAATAAATTTATATTCTATGTTCAACAACTTTGAAATTTCAGAAATTTAAATTAACATTTGTATAAATATAAAAGTTTATTTCTGTGATAATATTTTAACAAAATGACGCACTACTGGACAAATTCACCCCTATTTCTCGAATATATGTTGGAATGGTAACGAGGTAAATTAATTGCTTATTTGAAAATGAAACAGAGATATAACTTGAAAACGGAACGAGTGTACGTTTGACCCCTCGACAGAAGTAAAACTAATTATATTCTTATTATTTAATCATTTTTTTCCTAATTAGATATCAGTAAATACTGTGAGTACTTTTAAGACTGAATCAATAGGCTTTGAGAAATGAAATACAGATATTTTGTAATGAAGTTGCTATATTTGAGATATCATTTGATTTCTGATCCATTGTGGATTAAATATTTTTACGATTAAATTTCTGTAAACTTCTGACACTACGAACAGTCCGTTAATGGGTGTAACTCGTGATAGATGAACACATAGTAATGCCAGAGAATAAGTCCTTTGCTATTCATAAACAACTTTATTGAATGTTCTATCTCGAGATAAAAGAAATGACATAGCGAATCCTGATAACAAAATACACGATTTCACTTTACATGCTCCCATTCATTAGTTTACTCCCAAAATAAAGCGCGCGTATAGGAGTTTTACTTCAAAAAGTTGTGCGGATTATTTTTCTAATTTGGTTAAGTTTTTCTATTACTTAATGAAATAGTACTCATCCCCATTACAAGCCTCTCATTCTAAAGTCACCAAATGGAACACACAACAAATAACACTCGTTCAGAACATTTGACATCGAAGAGAAAATGTCAATTGCACCTGAAATTGCCTTGCATTAAGTTATTTTATTGCTTTGTTTTCCCCGGCATTTCGAGCACATGAACGATGGAACCCAATAAAAACATACTTGAGCATTGAGGGCATTAATACTCGCACGTGTAATCATCTCATAAAAAATCCAACGTATTCCTAAATAACTGAAAAGAAAGCTATAAGAAAACCTCATAAAATATGCTCTGAAAAAGTAATACGAAGTAATATGAAGCAAATGATAAATTTTATGCTCCCACATTCTTCATTATTGAAGTAAACATGTCACGGAATCATTTCATTTCATTTGCGATAACATTATGTGGAAGCAAAGCATACACCAAATACATAAAACGTGCTTCGTATCTTTATTATGTTTTTGTGAATATTAAATGAGGAATAATAGAATATAAAGGCGAAGACAAGCGTATGCTTTTTCTTATTTGCTATTACCCTATCCGGCGGTAATTATTATTCAGATTAAACGTCACGCATCGAGGGTCGTGTCATAGCGCTCATTAATTAAACGACATTACCTATTGTTCGGTTGAATAAATCTTGATTATTTTCCTTGCGTTGCTTGTCGTTTGCGGTGCGCTGTGCTGCGTGCGTTTGTGGTGGCTGGTGGAGGCGCCGGGCGGGCGAGATTATTTGCAGCGTGCGCGCGCTCTGTGCAATCAGTAATTTATCAATGTCCATCAAACATGCGTGCGTAGCAGCACCCCCGAACAAATGAACACCATGGGCGCAGACTGCGCGGGGGGACACGGGTGTTCTTACTTTCAAACGGGGCATAAATACTTTGGCATCATTTATATCAATCGCAATTCGAGTGGTGTGATAAAGATGCCTTATAATCAGTCTTAAAGGGAGCATCATTAGTACTTACAGAGCATACTTCATCATCGCAAAAAGATATTTATTTCGCAAAATTCTGACACTTTCAAAATTAGGTTTATGCGTTTTTAAGGTGATATTTTCCAATTAATCAATTTAAATGCTTTAATTTCGCTTCACTGAGGAGTTTAAATTTTCGCTACATAGAGGAATTTATATTTATATGAATGTTTTATTTATATTCAATTTGAATTTTGAAAAGTTAATCTATATAAATTCATTTTCGAACATTTTTGATGCAAGTTGAAGTTATTTTTTTCTATACCATTGAGAACAATTAATGTTAGAATTAAAATAAATATTTATCATAACAAAATTTCTCCCATATACCTGAATCAACTTTCACCTTATCCTACTCAAATTATAAGCAATCCCGAGGAAATACATTCAAATGAAGACAGACAGTGCAGACGAGATTTTGTAAAATGTTAATTCTCAATTAATAAATAGTTAGTGGAATGCTAATAAAGGTAAACTTCTCTCATGTCTAAAGCCACGATGAGACCAGGTAGCGAGCGGCTAACGCCGCAGGCGTGCTTTCGCCAACCAAAAAACCTTTTTCTAGCTCGTATGCGAGCGCCAAAAGCTTGCAAAACGTTGTAAATTATTCCGCGCGCAGCGCACGTAACACTGACCGTCATTACAAAGTTTCCGCTGCGCGTACGCCCCTCCGGCCAGCTCGCCAAAGACTGCACGAAAACACACAAAGGACCCGCTAGTACATCAAACTGATAGAGTAATATATCAGGTAGATGTGGCCAGGATGGATGAATTTTGGACACGACGAATGATTAATCATTAGTTAGCGCATCTACAGCTTCCGCTTGTATACGGAGGAAAGTTGTAACTTAGCTCCCTCGGCGACAGGGCGCAAATATGTGCGGATATGTGCGGAAATTAACACTCCGCGGGCGTAAAGTTTACTGTTGTAACCACTCGGCTGCGGCGCTCGGTGCCTGGAAACTGGTGGCAACTCCCGAAGGACGACGTTGCCGAACGCATGCAAACGCGACCGACACAGACGAGTTTCTTTCCGAGCGAGGATCTGCTTGCGAGAGGGTACAAAGGGCCTTCGCCGTAGAGAGGCTCCTGTCCAACACGACCGGACCCGTTAGTTTTAATAGTTTCATTCATTATTAGCCTTGCCGAGGCGAAATGACATGGCGTTTGCGTGCGGACTCGAATTACCAGCGATAGCAATGAATTTTATATTTTCCAACTGCTCTCCGCTATTCCCATTCCATGCCAACCATGACTAACTCCGCGGTCGTAAAACTTGGCTAAATTTACTTTCATAACGCTAAATGCGAACAAGTGTTTCATAAACTTTGCTCCGCTTATCATTAATTTGATAAACTCATAAATTTTCTCGCTCATATTTCATACAAATATTTATACAATAATTTATGACTTTACGAAAATTATTGATGCCATTATTGTTATTGCATTCTTTTGGAAACCTGCTATTTGCTTTACGTAGATTACACGTCGGTTATTATAATTTATGTGTTTGATATGGAAATTAGGAAAACTGGTCGAAATTAATTTTCAAATTATGCAGATGCGAACAATGCCGAATACATAAATTGAAAAGTAATATTATGTCAACGTTGCGTGCAACACAATACAATTAATAAAAACGAGTGGGCTAGTTTAAAACGTATCAATTCATTTTTTTTTCCATTTTTTGCGGTGATGTTATTCATAAAAGTATAGGGACCGTTTGAGTTTGTAGAGAAATGTATCGGAGACAAGTTCTGTATAACATTAATTGGTTACTCTACCATAGAATTTCGGGGATTCTGTAAAATTTGCATTTCATGAATATTAATTTTGCACATACAATTCAATACAGTTTCGTTCGTTTTTTGTTGTAATACAATTTAGATGAAAATTACTTTATTTAATTGTGTTGTAATATAAGCCACTTCTGTATTATTTAAGATATTTTTTGTATGCAAATGATGGAGAAATTAGAATTATACTATTAAGTTTCTTTAGAGGGTAATGAGAAAGTAAGTATTAGTGTTCTATTCAATATGGGTCATAAAATAATACAACGGAAGAAGTCCGATTTAATAGGATAGTTTGGTGAGCATTTAGGAGGCTTCACGCGACACATTTATACCCTTTATAAGATTCAAAAGTTTTAAATTTAAAGACATCAATACTAAATTTTAAATGAAACGATTTATTTAACTAATGATTGTCAATAATTGTGGTAATATAATTGTATTGTGCTTTTCATCAATGCTAATATTTCAAAATACATCTACCTGATTATGAAACAAAAATAACACACAATAATTATAATAATTTATTAAGATAAGAATACTATATAAATCAGACCAGAATTGATGGTAGCAATTCAGCAAAATACTAGAGCACATAAAAATATCAAATCTGCTGGCAACCACTAAAAATGCGATATAAATCGAATAAAATACAACTCTATTTGCGGCCAAAATCAACCTGTCTCTTGGAAGCAGGCAGCTATGGGCATTCCTCGCCAGGATGCGGTTAACAATGCTACTTTTTTCTCGCTGCCACCACAGTATTGTACCGAAAATTTTTACAATAATTTATGGCGGACGATAGGAAGTAGTTTGCCGTTCGATGTCCACGCCAGCCTCTGCCAGCGCGGAACTCCGCTTCATTTCGTCTTTTCTGCGCATTTTCCAACGCCACCGCACCATTTTTCGTGCGCGTTTCTTGCGCCGCCTGTCGCCGCGAAGAATGCGAGGAGAAAGTGCAGCCGCATAGAAAATGTCACAATGTATCGCCATGCGCTCCCAAGCACTCCCGCCGAAAAAAAAAGAAACACCCACGCGAGCACACGCGAAAAAAGTACAACACAACATTGTCGCGAAACTGGGGGCGGTGGGGCAAAAAGCGTGTACGCTGTGCGTAAAAACGAAAATGGACGCCGAAAGTAGAACGCATGGTTTATCCCACCCCCCTCTGGTAACGGCTGCCAGCGGGGAGTCGGGTGGCAAAAACAACAATCCTGATTCATCACCAGCGCGACGCTGTCACTCCGACTCTGGCGGCAGCGGCATCGGCACCGGCGCGGATACGCTTCATTTCTTGTCCGCCGCCGCCGCATCACCAACCACCGCCGCTGGTATTGCCCTCGTTGCTCGTCAACTGCGCCAACCATTGCCAGCATAACCATGCTGCGAAAACCGGCGACATTTGGCCGGCGATCAAAACTTTCCTACTTCTACGTGTTTATGACTTTCATAAAGAGTCGCGCAAGAATTTCATCATAACTAAAAACGTATAAAATTTTAACCTAAATTACGAGAAAGCTTAAAAGTCGATGTCATATATAAATACGACATTTATGAATTCTTTACCATAATTTATGTCTTCTTGAACTTTGCTTAAGTCTGTAACACTCCGTGTGTTTTCCGACTGGGTGGAAATATTTAAAAAAGTAGTGTAGTCACATTTACCCTTACTTAACTATAGACCTAAAACTAAACGAGGGCTCATACGAGGTGTAGGATAATATACAACATGGATTCGTTTATTTAACAACTTAAAATAATACAACATATCTTATTATTTTCTTTATTATACTTGTGCTTTAATATCTTTTCAATATATCGTCGGATATGTCTTCAGATATACGTAATTGGGGAGAAACCATAGATATGCAGAACAAGAAATGGTCTAAGCGTAGTTGTCCTGTCCTGTTGTTCCATGGAATATTCTAAATGATTTCTGATAATTGCAATTCATTATTACATTTTAAGTGCACCAATATTCCTTTATTCGTTTCGACACGAGCGATCCAATGGAAAATATGTGAAACGAAACTCTTCAAGCAATTGAAAAACGATTTTTAATCAAAATATATTTGATGGAAAAACAAAGAAAACCTTTTCAATATTATGAGTGCATGTTAGGTGTACTAATATTGACTTAAAACATGTTTCTGTATGCTTGGCTGCGTGTGTATGTACGGAATTTAAATGGCGGCGGGATGATGGCGTATGTTTATACTCAAGCGTGAAATGTGCTGAAAATGCATGAAAACCACACGCCGGTAAACGTTCCAAGCGCCTTTGCGGATAGCGATTGTATCTGTTTCCACTTCTGTTCAGTGGCCGTTTGGGCTAACGCTGAACAAATTCGAAATGTGCGCAAATTTCGACAGCCCGCACGCACTTTGGGCAAACATCGACATGGGACAGATTTGCTCTCGGGACCAACAAGCGCCGCGCCAACAACACGCCTCCGTGGCAAATATACAATGTTTGGGGAAAGCGTCGAGGAGGACGAAACCCAGCCGAAAGCCCAAGAGCAGGCGAAAACTGAGCGTAGATGTGAAACTGAGGCTTGCAAAACATTTAGAAACTATAGACACTATAGGCAGTAGACACATGGGTATTGCTTTAGATAGATACAGTTACGACCTTCATTCGTAGTGGCAGTAACACTCTGGGGATAGTTGGGCTAACTCTAATGCAAAATTGGCTCAGTTTTAGTTGCGGCCGTACTAGTGTGAAAATAGCATCGACGAACTCAGGGTTCCGCGAACGTTCAGTGATAATGTTTTGAATGAGTTTTAGAGATATCTGCGCGTGGTTTGTTAAGACTCTGTTTTAGAAAAGTTTGTAAACCGTTTAGAAAACTACTTCCAGGCTGATTGATAATTGATTCTAATTCAATTCATTTATTGTATATTAAAGATACAGAGTGGTTTTTACTTCACTCATTAGTAATTTCATTAATGACCTGGAGTATTCATCTCCTGAACATGTTGTCTAAATTATTTACTATTAATTCAAAGGATTGATTATACTTTGATAAGAAATAAGAGTTTATCATCAGTATCATACTTCAAAACTTAGAACATGAAAGAATTAGCGATACTTTCGGTATTTAGTAAGGGTCTGCGTCTCCTTGCATGGGAAGTAGTGGGTCAGGGGACCCCTCAGCTTAAATTGGACTCATCTTTCAAATGGAAGGTCCCCTTCCGACATTAGTGATTCACAAGCGGCTCTTTAAAACTTCGACATTTTGTAATTTGAAATATTTTGATGTTCCAATTCCGACTTCTTGCAAAGGGGAATGCATTGGAATCAACGGTTTATATATGAATTAAAGAAGTAACCTATAACACAATTTTAATCCTGAAATAATTAACATTTGAAAACGATCTTAAAGTCCGTGTAATTAACTACCTCTGAAAGGTAGATAATAAAAATCATAAAAGTTAATAGGTTACTACCTTAAATAAACATCTTTCACAAAGGCTTTGATCTGTTGAGTACCTCATCTACGCTCAAATAATTTTAAAATTCATTTCGAAATTAACTCGGCAATAAAGTTCGAGCAAATTAAACTCTTTATTACAGTAATTTTGTTCTACGGGAAAGAATATTGACTGATGGCAAGCATCCAAAGTTCGATTAAAATATTCTGGTCACCTGTCAGTTGTATTGCTTTGTTGAAAGCAAATGAAACAATTAAATTTATCGTTCGTTTGTGCGTTCCTGAATTGCGATACGGCCAAATCGTCGACTGAATGCTGAATGCGGATTTTGCAGCCGAATGTGAAACCAAGAGTGGTGTATGCGAAAGAGGACGAAATTCGAAATTGGAAAGCTCATCAAATTTAACGGCCGCCCTAAAACGGCTGAAATTCAACGTCCAACAGCCCTGCCGCCCCCCAGCACAGCCACTACAAATACACGAGGCGCGTGGTGGCTATAGTGTTGGGGCATGTGTTGAGGCATCGTCGCCGCCGCTGCCACTCGGGTGCTGATGCGTTGGCGAATTTTACGTCGTGCATTTGACGGCGAGATTTCGAAGTTGTACAGGACCTTCCGATATATAAAATTATTTTATTTTTATTTTATTTACAAATTAATTAAATTCACCCTGATATCAACGATGTTGCAAAGATTCCTGAAAATATCATGTAACTTCATTTAATTTATTTGCTTCCTAGTTAATATGTGACATTGTTTATGAATGACCCTATATAGGAATGTTTGCCTTTTCACAAGATTAGATCTAATCTGAATTTCCACTGCTGACCGTGTTTAAAGTTCAATAAAAAAAGCATTCGGCGTCCTTGCCATGACTCTGAACGGTCTGGAGGCGGCAAGCAGCCGAAAACGATTCAAAGATATTCGCATATCAGATGAAGCCCACGCCTTTCTCACATCGCAATGTGTGATATTGCAGAGATATCGAAAACCTGCGCATTTTTGCCTTACTTCTCATTTTTATATAATTTCCATCTCATAAAAATTCCTTTCTAACTTTATTGCATTTATTTATAGAGTGAACTTAATTTATGAAGATCTGATAAGATCAAAGAAAGCAAAACACAATGTCATTGAAATTATTTGTATTGTCTCCATTTCAAGAGCAAATCACCTTATTCATCTATTATCTCCCCTGAAATTCCTTCCCTTTCAATTTTAATTCTTTTGCTCTTCATTTTCAATTCTTTGTTGGCGCCACTTGATTGTAGTTTACTTTTCTTTCGCTGGGTTGTGGTGGCGTCAAACTTGGCTTTCTCACCATTTTCACTCTTTTCCTCCACATTCTATTTTCTCTTCCCGCTGAATTCATTCATTATGCCCACTTTCATTGTGTTATTGTGTTCGGGGTAAGTTGCAAGCTTGATGGAAAAGTGAAGAAAAGGTTTCGCCGCATTGTTAACTTTCAACTTTTCGCTTTCATATTGACTTGAATAATAGCAGAATTTGAATAGAAATTTGCAACTATGCATTTATTCTATCTTAATATTGTAATATGGTTATTATTTAATGTATGGTTGTGCATATTGTGGATTTAGTTTTTAATCTATTGCGATTAAATACCTTCAATTAGAGGTTCTTTCAGGTCAAGTTGTTTACCTATTATTTTTGCAGAATAATGCATCACAGTATTTTTTATCATTCCTTCAGTATTTTCCAAAAACTGTCGACGTACTTGCCGACGGCGCTGGTACCGCATATATTGAGGGATGGTCCCTAATCTTTTAATCGCTCTTACCAAAACTGTGTTTTGCAAATGCCGCGTAAACTAAGGTTTCTTGTACATATTTGAGCGAATTTTTTATAAACAAGATTTCGTTTTTAGACAATTTTATATGTAATTTCATGTTATTTACATTTTAAAATTAGATGTAAATTGTATAAGACACTTCACGAACCCGTTGAAGAAGCCAACGACTAAATTTTCAGCTGTGATTAAATTTTACGCGCATTAGTTTCGTCTCTGCAGCTGCGAATTGCCATGCGGTGGCTTTGCAATAAATTACGTTTTCTGCGTACAAACGCTAAATAATTACGACGGATACGCGCCGCGTCAAAGAGACACAGAAGCATACTATCCATGAAAGATCCCACTCGAAGAGCAGACCTCAGACGCGAACGCTGCATACCATATAATTCGACTTTGCGCATCCAGCGAAAATGTATGCGCTGCATGTTTGTGTTCCGCATGTGGATGATGTCGAGGCAGCGGTTGGCAAGCGCTGGAAAATGTGTGAATGCAACCGGGGCATTGGGTGTGCGCGCGCGAGGGGTGTCTGGCGGTTCGGCCGCCGGCGGTGGTTCAGCAACCGGAGATAGGGCGCGGATTCAGGCGGCGCGCCGCCGCTATCGATCTCTGCAGTGCGCGCCACCCTGCTGGCCTACTCTCTAGCACCGCCGCCGCCACTGCTGCCACCACTACATCTAACAGCACCGCGCATTGCATCGTGTGAGCTCTCAAGCGCAAACAACTTACGTTAAATACTTCAAAATTCATTCGCGTTATTACCGCCGACATTCGGATACGTTCTCGCTGGGCTTTCATTTTGCTACCCCTTTCGGTGGAAAGCCGCCGCCGCCACAACATACGCACACATACCGTCGCTCATATTCCTAAGCAATGCCAAGCTGAACAGATGCGAATTTGCGTACACACTCCTGCATTTCACACGTAATAAAATTAACTTTGATACATTTTTGCACTTAATAGGAGACGAGACGTGTTTTCAAGTGCACTCCTTACTCAACGCGTTCATATTTTTCATTTTACTGCTGCTGCAGTTTTTGTAATGTAATATGGCCATTTTAAATTTTTCTTTATAAGCTCCGCAAATTCTGTCATCCTTATCCTCTGTATTTCGACGAGAAAAATAACTAGATTATGAATACATGTTTGCAATCATGTAAATGTTGTTTCAAATAATATGGTATAATGAAATGTCAATAATAAATATGCTAAAATTGCTTTTCAGCGCAAATATATTTTTGTAGGAATACTGGGGAAATTCTAAATACATTTTCTAATGAAATTATATGGATATTAACATAAATCTAAATATTTTAAATATATATTTAACATAAGACGAGATTTCTTGGAATATTAAATTTATATTCCTCTTTTGATTCATTAATATACAGCAAGTTGCCAATTATAAAATAATTATGTATATGTTATTAACTTTGGAATAGCCCATAATAATAGATATTGGGTAGACCAATTAAATACTGAAGCAAGGATATAGAAGACAAAAGAGATTGTTTTTAAATCCAGAATGTTCGGCATTGGTTCATTGATATGTATATCACAAACTTACCTTAAAATAATAAATAATAAATGGCGCATATACATGTCAGATTCATACCCAAGAGAAATACACGCCATATCCCTAATTGCAAACACTTCCTGCTTGTATGATATCTAGTCAAAAGCTGGCTCACCTATAGGTATAATTAACTTCAATTGAGACGTTTGCGTCGTGGGACAGCCGTCTACACCCATAAATACCACCAAGTTTGAAGCACCCCCACATTACGAGATCTGAGAATTCCCACGAACCCCTGTTTGTGCAAGGGTAACGGTCTCAGCACCCTAGACGCAACAAAACTATGCTCACGTTCGAGCTTCGGTGCGTGTGCGAACTGCAAGGTGTCATACAAACGTGGGGCCTTTCCCGAAATGCTGTGACTGACAGGATTATTTAAGCATTCCACCATCCTACACTTCCAAACTCCGCATATCGTCTTCCCGTTTTCTCTCCAAACACCCTCCCCTCCTCCCACACTGGAAGCCACACTCGACAATAAATTCGCATACATAGAATGATGAGGCCTCCTCTCCTACTACTCATGTTGCTCCACAAAACCCTTGGAGTAGCACAAAGTAGGAATTCGTGCCCGGCGCCACTTCTCTTTATATGACACGTGGAACGTAAAGCATTGGGATAACATATACATGGGCGTTATGCCCCTCCCTCACGTCATACCATGGGAGGTGAGCGTGTGGGAAGTGTGGTGGCGGTTTGGAATGGAACGGGTGTGGTTGGTTTTTTGGAGCGGAAAACGAGCGCAAAGCGAGCGCATCGTCCGTGGGGGTAACGGGAGGCGGTTGCGTGTGTCGTCTTTTCCTAATTCAGCTCCTCTCTCATACTGCATGCGAAAACCGCTTTAGAATCTCAGTCAGATTCGGTCTTTCGCACTCCGAGTTCACTGCTTTATCCGGGAGCAGCCATGGAATTTCGAGTTTTTGTTTTCCCACACAATTCCGAAGCTAAACATTTTTTTATTTGACATATGAGCATTAAATTCATAACCTCCATAATTGTTGGCTAGCAATTGTTGCGGCATTTTTTCGTAATTTTCGGGAATTAACAAAACATGTCAAGATTAATTAATACTAACCTTGTCATCAAAAGAATAAATGGTAATTAATAATATATGGAACACGAATTGATTTATGTCCCTAAATGTAGGTCCAGTCGAAATATATCATACAAACTTTGACTTAAGTCTTTGACCTATACTTGAATACACAACTAGAGGAATATTGCAACCCAACAAACATTCCTGTTTATATTTATCTGGTTGAAGCGTCACATTCACGGTCCACATGCGATATAAATTATTAATACTAAACTCGGAGCCTTTTTTTTTCTTTAGAAGCAACCTAGAAGCAACCACTTACTTCCAAGCGTATAAGATTTGCCTTCCAGTATCCTAGCTCAGTCTGGATTGCCTCAAATTTCTATTCTATTGCCCATTGCAGGTTCTCAGTTCCCCGAGTTTTCTGTTTTTCTTGAACATTCGCATCCGCGTCCACGTCCAACAAGAAGCAATCCATTCTGTTGCGTATCCACTTTTTCTCACTTTTCCAATACGCACACAACAGGCACGCCCGCTTCTCATAGAGAGTTATCGGTATTTCTCTTCATGCTTTACGCGCTATGAATGTATGAGTTTGTTTTTTGGAAGAATTTCAATTATTGAAGTGGAAATATATGCCGAGCGTTTACGCGATAGTCGTGAGCGTAGGCGGTGCAGGGGATGAGCTGGGGGCCAAGAGGTGGTACGCAAGGGGCAGTAAATATACGGTACGGGGGGGGGCAGTAAATCATGCCGGCTGAGGGTTTTTGACTCGGCGCAGGCTTCTGCCTTCTTTTCATCCGGGCACGTATCCGTGCGTTTTGGTGGCACGCCAAGGAAACGCGCTGTGGCGGCCATGGCGGTGGTGTCGAGAGGTGTGGAGGGCAACCGAGCTCGGAATGAATGAATGAAGAGCACGCTGCATGGAAATCGTACGCATCTCCCTGCGCCGGATGGCAAGCAGAAGATAATGGAAATTCTAGTGTATCTTTTTGGTATTTTTATTTAAATGCCTCTCGAATAGGTTCAACCTCTCTTTCTTCAAGCAGCTATTTGAACGCGTTACAACATCATAATCATTTAAACATACAGATTAAATTAAGGTTTAATGATGTATAAATATATGTCAAATTGTATTTCGCATATCCTAAATAAATATGATCATTACCTAATGGTCAGGTCCGTTCTTCTTATTGGAATAACATTGAAAGTTAAAAATATTAAATGTGTGATTAAAACAACTAAGCATAAAATAACTCATACAATTCGGTCAAACCGAGTAGAGCTTAGGAGCCAGACGATATACAGATAACGGAATTTCTGCGATGAGATACGTACTCCAAAGAATAAATTTCAAAAAGTTTCAAATTCAGAGAGCCGTTTACAGCCAGCCATTAAATTCGTTTCATTGCAGTCTTTATCCTGTGCCGGTTAGATAGGTAGAGGTATTATATATCTATAGGTGGCCGTAATTTGTCTTTCAATGAATTAAAATGATTCCAGCCAGTTCGGCGGCTGCGTCCATATTTTCGGCGAGTAATTACATAGTTGACGTTTCCAACGAGGCGGTAACGAGCGCCCTACGCCGCCCCACCGCCGGTGTGCTACCGTCAGATCCTGATTTATTCTCTAGTTTTCAATGGGTCTTCTACAACCGCTCGGCAGTCGCTTCCATTGAAAACAGTTTCAATAGGTGTGTGCTCTCGCCACGGACCACTTTTCACCTGCCCGAGGTGAGTAAGGCAGTAGCATTTAGAGCCACCGGCAGTATGCCCCACAGGTATCTCAATCTATCTCATATATTTTAGAAAATGTCTATTAATTGCCGCCATTTACGAATATATAAATAGTATGAGTCTGAGTTGGTAAAAGTACTCGAAACTTATTTAATTGGACGACAAACTTAGTGCAACGAAATATCGTTAAATTTTTCTACTAATGAAAACGGTTAAAGTAGTTCCACTTCCTAAGTGAAACCTAGATTGTGACTCGTTGCACACTGTTCAAACTTGCAAAGATTCTGAAACCGTTACGTTTCAGAATGATGGAGAATACTCGACATCTTGGAAAGTTTGAAACTTGTAAATGCGTATATATGAGCGCACACATTTGAACGTAGAAGTAAGTAGCCCCCGTTGTTAAAGTTGTTGTTGATGATGATAAAGTAGCCGGTTGGTTGGGATGGCTGTGGGGTCGTTAGTTAACGGACGCGTTGATGTGGTGGACGGCCGCAAACTGCGCTTCCAACCGCAACCTTAGCCAACCGACTGTTGTAGCAACCACTGCAAACTTTTATAAACTAAAATGCGAGATTACTTTAAAACTTATATTAAAATACAGATTTATTAACCAATTTAAGAGTTAATTGCTAGCTAGATATATAGTTAGAAAGTGGAAGAATAAGACTAATGAAATAATTCTTAGTGCTGCTTACTGGGGCGGATCTAGTATGAAACCTAGAAGAGCTAAATATAATGCTTATAAATTGCTACAACTTCTTATTAGAGGGTCAATGTAATGTAATTAATGTAAGAAGTCATATTAGAGACTAATATTATGGTATTGATAAGGAGAAGAATTCATTTTTGGAGTACATCCGCCGGGATTCGATCCCAGGACCTTGTGGTAACCACTTTGGACATTTGGCTGAACAAGACCTTAAAGTACCTAAAAATGATATCTACAAGGATATTGGTTATATAAATTCTAGAAAATAGAAACCTTTAGTATTTTTGAAAAAAAAAGCAACTGTAAAATAACATAGGTCTTTCAAACATTTTACGTCTGCAATTTGATAACATGTTTAATGCGTTTGAGGTTAGTTTATGCTAGTTAAACTTTGAGGATGCCCGTGTTTAAGTTGATAATATGTGCGGGTAATAAATATGAAAAGATTTGCGGGATCATGGAGACGTCGCGCTACGGTTGCGACTTGTAACCACTTTAATGACCACTATAAATTCCCTCTGAAAAATGCATGTCCGGTGGGAGACTCGTCGAGCCCATTGGTGTGAGAATTGGCGACCAAAGAAGAGCAGAATTCCCACTGACACAAAAATATATAAATTCGTTTCCGCAGAAAATCTTGATTCGGCCGCAGGACGCATATTATATTTCCGCATGGACTGGGTAACGCTTCTTCTACATTACTGCCCAGCCACCAATTCCCCAACCTCCGCAACCCGTGGTAAACCAAACTACAAAGACCCTTTTCCAGCTGACATGCAGTTTGTAATCGCATGCTTCATTAAAATGCTATTTAAATTCCGGCCACGCATAATTTGATACAACTTTAAACCAACGCCTAAAAATAAGCTAAAAATCTCGCGCCGGATTCTAAATCTTGCCACATCTCCCCTGAGTTACAACCATGTTGGTTGCTGTACATTGTAAGATAGTAAATAACCCTTTGAAAACCGGTTGCGAACATGACCTCGCCGAGCCGAGTCGGTTGTTTATTTGACAGGTTGTACGCTGACAGTTCCGCCCGCCATTGCGAACACCCACATCCTCATCCCCTGCTCCCGAAACGGCTCTGTAAGTTATTTCCCGACAGGGGAAAAAGTTGAAAAGTTCACGAACAATATAAGCTTTCTGCTTGTTTCCTTGTTGATGTGAGAGGTCAGTACGTGATTTATGGTCTTTGCAGGTGTTACTTTAAAACACCCTTCCCCCGAACAAAAATAATAATTAAACAGAAAGCATTTTTTTACATACAATCTATCAAATTATATCGAGTATTTTTCCAAACACATAAATCGAAAGAAAACATAATTTGATAGCATTCGTCGATACGTCTAAAGAACGTCGTAAATTTGCAGTAAACATGATCGCGGCAATTTATTGTTATTTTATATAGACGGATTGCACCCGGTTCTATTGTTGAACATTGCCGACGATATTCATTGATTCAATTTTATGAATGCCATTTATTTCGCCCTCTTTTTATTCCACACGTCAACATATAATGATATTTTCTGTGATTGAGTTACAGAGACGAATCTAAAAATGTTATCAGTGGCGTTTATCTGAAGGGTTTCAGCTCATGGTATCAGAACGTAAAGGAATCAGCAAGTTAAAGGAATGAAAATGCCTGTTATTTGATGCCGATGAAAAAGTCGATAGCAACCAATAAAAATTTATTCAAACCAGAGCCCGGTGACGATTCGTAGTAAATGTTGGATGTTTACCTGGAACAGATACAAGAAGCCATCGTTAGCAATTTGTTTGAGCTAGTCGTACATCAATTCTGTGCGCAAATAAATCGAAAGCGATTGGTAATTGAACGTCAATTTGTTTGATTTCGACATGTTTCAAGGCTTGTGTTTTCGGAAGCCCCAATTTTGGGAGGAAATCAATGGTGTGTAAAGTGTGCAATTATAGAGAGTCAAATAATTGCAAACATGGATATATTCGTGACAGTTACAGAGAAAAATGATACAGAAACCGAAGTATAAAAATATGATGGAGCTCATTTCGTGAATTGTCTGAGGATCAAATGGACATATTTCATGTGAGAAGAAGCGATGTGGATAACTCTGTCCAGCATGATTTTTTTGCATCACTGACTCTGATAGGATTTTTCGCACTGATTCAGAGAATGGACTTATAATACTAGTTGAGTGTAATACTAGTATAATACTAGTTGAAAGAAACATTTCCAGATTAAGCATCAGCAGGAAAAAGCTTAAACTTTTGTTAAAAAGTAAAAGCAGTTTTCAAGCTAAAAAAATACTACTAAAAACATCCTACAACTCTCAAATCCGATAACTGCCAAACTTAATTAACTTAATATTCGAGTACCATCAATATAATAAGTTATAAAGTTTTAAACTAAACTTCTAGACCTGATATAACGATATGATACGACACACAACCCCATAATATCTTCGTTTAGTCTGTAGTTAGTCTAGCCTCGATGCGCTAACGCTCGGCTGGTCAAGAACAATGTACTCGCATGCGCTATACCCGCAACCTGAGGATTACGACAGGAGATAGTAGTTGAGCTGAAGCAAGGACAACGTCTTCCGTTTTGCAAACTGCAGACTGTAGGCAGCCGTGACACGAGATACATCATTTCGACTGCATTGTTCGCGCGCAACGAGCTTGTCATAACCGTGCTTCCACATCCCACATCCCGGTCGGCATGCCCCACACCCATTCGCTTCAAGCCAGCCCAAACCCTCCGGCAAGATCTAACCTCAAACGGTCCGCTTCGCCAGCTCAGACGCAAACAAACGCCAATAACCGGAACTTTGGGCATGGTTACTGGCGTTACTGGTTACTTCTGCGAACATAACCTATCATGTCCTGGGAAATCTAGCTGCCCATAGAGCATAGCTGCAGACTGGCAGCGTATTGTTGGGTTAAAATAATTACAGATTGCAATCTTGGTGAGCACTGATGGTCTGGCCTCCTGCGACCGGTTGCATGCGGCCAGCATGTACGAAATCCAAAAGCTCGCCGAAACAGGCATTGTTCTGTCCAGCCCTACGCCGATAACGCCCACACTACTAACCTGCAACTGTAACAAGACGGTTGTTGCCAAAGTCACTTGTAGTATAGTTCGACCCCTGGGTGGACGTGCACTTTATGTGTGATGCCACTCGAAGTGGTGGACTTTGTGATGGTGTTGAGTTGGCTTGCTTCAGAACTAGCAGAGCGAAATTGTTACATTTTATAATACCCTAGTCGCGAAAAGCTGATGATCTACTGGAGCCAACCACTACATGCAGTTGGAGACAAGTCGAATATTTTATGAGTTGTTATAGGTTTTATGATCATTATTTAATCTTCTATAATCAATTCCAGTAACAACCCTTTGAGATTTTTTTTAAATTTAGGCATAATTCCCCGTTTTTATAGAACAATCTCATTGAGATCCAGAATATAAAATAGGTGTAACTTATGTAGTTTTTCTTGGTCAATATTTCTTTGAAGTGTAAATTAAATTCAGACATAAATCAGGAAAAAGTATTATTAAGAAAAACATGCATGATAAATTTGTAAATTTCATGCTCCATAATAATGCATTTTCTTCATGTTTAAGGAAGTATTTAACATAACTCGACGTAATCTAAACAACTCCTAATATTGACGTTTCACGAACAGATTACAGGCACGACATTTTGAAAATTTAACCCATTCTGGTTTGTTTCTCCCCAGTTATACAACCTTCTCTCAAAATATATAAATATTTTGTACACTATTATGTTCCTACAAAATACACTCACATTTTTACATGCCGTTGTTCACCCAAGTAGAAGCAAAACACGCAAAATATCATTTCAATTCCTGTTTCCCCATTTCCCCAATCCTTACGTAAAGCCGGTTTAAGTATGGTCATTAACGGCAATTTATGTAATGCTCACACATGCGTTTGCGTGTAATGCATGCCTACATGAGTGATTAACTCAACGATTTGTAGAAGTAATATTAAAATAATGTAAATTGTGTGAAATACGATGCGTTTGCCTATTAAATCAAAAAAAATATATGTGTTTACGTTTTTGTTTGTACTTGAGCGCAAACCGAGATCCGAACTAGAATATGTTTGGGATGTATTGTAAATTTTCAATTTCACATGTTGGCGCACACGAAGATTCGAACACATTTTCGGCGGCATTGCGAGTGATGGTGAAGGCGCCGGGGCCCCACCAGGAATGGATTTATATCCAAGAATATGTCGGCCCGGGTGCTGATATAATAACCGCCGCCACTCCCACGTATGCGTGTACTGCGTGTATGCGCGAATTGTCGACTCGACGTTTTTGTCATTTTGCCCGCCACCGCCGCCGCCGTCGCCGCCGCCACCGAAAAATGTAAAACACACACGCGCTGGCAGTTTTCGCGCACATTTTTGGCAGGCTGTTGGAGGCGCAAACCGAATTTTTTCATATTAAAATGTTGCATATGCTGTTGACATGGTGTGGTTATTATTTTTTCGTTTGCGTGTCCCGCGTGGTTGTCTCTCTTGTGGATGTCGGAAAAATTGTCATGCGGAAAATTTACTGAAGATGTTATTACTTAATACTTTTTGCCAACCAAAAATTTTCAACATCCGACATTAAACATGTTCTAAAAAATTCCTATAAAACTGTATAAAAAAATTCTATAAAATTCCTGAATAGTTTCAATATTGTTTGTAAAATTTTCCAATGTTGAGTATATTACAATTTAATTCCAATAAAGTAGATGAGATATTTTTTAGCTCATCATCATTTCCGGTGGAATACTCAAATAAGAACAATTCAATTGTAAAATTTAAAATATATTATGAAGAAATAATTACCAATATGAATGAGTAATTTACATAATCTAGAGCAAAATATACAAGTACAATTCGTTTAATAAAACGTAATACAGTATTTTATAATCACAGTTAAAATAATCTCTGTAAATAAAAAGCACCCGAGGCATTGAGTTACTTTTATTACAATCTAACGAGATATTAAAACTTTTTAATAAAGCTTCCGTTGCAAACTCGTCCCACGAATGTTACTATTAATGTTTCGTATTTATCTGTATGGTGGAAAATGTTGCGTAAGTTTTAATTTTAAAATATCCATAGATGTATGCAATGCAACCATCTAAATGTATCATGTTCCATTGCGTTATTTAATGTATGTTTTCAATAAATTTAATTAGTCCACAACCAGACACCTGTACAAATAACCTTTAATTAAATTCAATCAAATAATATGAAATCAGTTCGGTAGAAAATTCCAATTAACGGACAAATATGTTAGCGGCAATAAATGGCGATGAGGAAAATGTGCGTGTGTGTGTATGTGCGAAATATCTCAAATAAATTCGGGCACAAATTTCCTCGAGTACGTGTGTAGTATGGGAAGGGCATAAAACACATTCAACACAAATTCATCGCGAAATTTATGCCTTTCATTATTATTACGTGTCTGTATGGATTTTGCGCTCTCCAGGGCCGTTTTCTCGTGATGGTTGCGCTCATTTCCACGTGATTATATATGTAATATCTTCGCTTGATACTGTGTGCATTCAACATTTCAGCTCTATTCGGTTGTGTTGCTAGGAGTTAATGCCGTCCGGAATGCGGGAAATTCTATTGAAATGTAAGCACCGGAAGAAGGCGAGGAATGCAAAACTGGAATAACTGCAATGCTTGCAATTTCAAAACGCCGTGAAAATCTTTACAGGATTTATATAATTGCGTGAATAAATCATCGAAATGAAAAATTGACAATACCCTGGACCGGCACTGGATATCCGTGCGGATACTGATTAAGCTGCTCTTCATAATTGAATTATTTAATTAATCCCTCTGTCAGAGCTACTCGCACGTCTGAAGTACGTGTATTTGTCAATGTGTTTCCGCTCATCTGTCTCTTCCCGCTCTCCATATTGAATCCATATTCAGGTATATACAGTGTGTATTCAAAGCTATTTCCGTATGTCTGTAATTGGATTGGTACTGGAGGACTGTGGAGGAGTTATGTACTGGTCCATTTCCGGCATGTCTAGCCCAACACTTCATCTTGTCAACCAATGCAATTTACCTGGGTACCGATTCTACATGTGGAGTCTTGGTTACCTGGTTAGCTGGGTAAAAATACTAACTAATTGTATCAATTTGGAGTTGCAAAATACGGTAGGTAGCCCTGCATATCCGATTAGAGCACACTGTGGATTACTGCAAATGACTACAGTTTATATGCCTCCTCAAAATAGCTTAAAATCGGTTTTCGAGTGTTTCGCAACTGTTTAGAGGCCTTTGAAGATCCTTACGAAGTATCGATGTGAATTAATTACTCTATCCGCAGGCAAGATATGTCCTATATAAGCAAGGTCCTGCTTGCTTGGGAATCTAAACCGTACCTGCACGTTTCGCATGTGCGAGCACTTTAGAAGTAAATTAATGCATTGGCAAGCTTCATGGAATTAATATTTGCTGCTGCTTTAAGGCAAATTCCAACTGGTTCCAATTTAGCTCAATTTCCCTTATGTAATTTATTATGTTATATTTGTAAATGTTTAAATTGCTACTATTACCTATTTTATCTATAATTTAGGTTAATCTCTTAGGTAGTTATTTAGAAAATAAGTATTTGATTAATGAAATTATGTTCTTCTAAATTTCGATTAAATTTCTTAGTTATTTCTTTAATTATTGAATTGTTGAATTTATTCTTGTTTTCTCAAGTTGAAACAATACATTAAAAACTTTTAAAAAAATTCTATTTTTTCTAAAATAGGATGGTGAGAATGCGATCCAAATTTAGGGTCACCATCAGAACCCTACATTTGGATCGTATTCATTGGTTTACTTCTCAAGTCAAGTGCGCATATAAAAGTTTTTCTTCAAAAACAATCTAAATAAATGTGTAAATCTTTATGTTCATGAAAATATAATGTATGTTATTTATATTCTGGTTTATGCCGAGCTCGATTTTTGGAGCACGCACTTTATTATTAGTTCAACAAGAAGAGGGTGCAAAAAAATGGGCACGCGAACACATCATAGCTCTCAATTTTTCTCCATGCTCAATATGTTCGCTGGGAGCGAGAAATTTATAAAAATTTCCAACAACGAAAGTAAAGGGACGCACACATATGAATATTTTTATGCGCGCACATGCCATGCGGACCGAGAACAAACGTTCTTGCGCCAAAGCGGAAAACGAACGCACACGCGAGCTGAAAGTCAATTCAATGCCCGCCGCCGTCAACCCCACGGGTCCATATTCCTTCAGCGTATTCCCACCAAATTCCACTTATGCACATGATAGTCACATGCGATAGAAGCAATATCAACAAGAGAAAAGTATTCAAAAATATAAAAATTCGCAATATCTTCGAATATTATAGATTTTTATCAGCGAAATAGAAAAGATATAACCGGGGCGTGCAATTGTGCAAATGCGGGGACAATTTGTCCTTGTTCTCGAGTTTTGCTTGATACGGTCCTGCTTTCCACGAGCGCAAACAAGCTTGGAAACGTATGAAGGGACACGAACACAACCCTCATATAAATGTTTTCAATGAGGTTTTCCTCCACTTTGCCAGGGTGCTAGACTACCGGCTGGTTGATCCCAGGCCCCCTGGCAAAAGTGGCCCCATCCTGCCGCCCTCTCAAATCACCCGCCTCTGTGCAATCCTCGATCGACCACACTTGTGAATGTCCCGATGCTCCCGAAACCAACAACCTGGCTGAGGCAGCGGCGGCGGTGGGGGGTAGCTAAGCGGAATATAGGTGAACGGAGAGCCATAAAGTTGAAGTTTAAGCACACACGCACGCAAACCCCATCCGCCAGCATCCGACCGCCGTCGAAAGCCACCCCTTTCGAAACATCCAGCCAGGTCGAAGCAGCGTCAAGAGGACCACGCCGCCAAGTGAATAAACTTGGATTCCGCCCAGCATTTCCAATTCCAATTTTCACTTTCGGCGAATAAACACAATTTCGTCTTGAGTGTGGTGGAGGCGATGGTGGTGGCGTCGGTAGGATCTGCGACGTTGGGGAGACGAAGCATTTAATATTTGGTCGGCGTCACTAACATGAATTATTTACTTTTAACTTTAATGATATACAGTGTAAAAATAGTTTTACTGATGCAGGGGTTTGGGAAATTACATTAAAATATACATATTAGTTTCGTTGTTTTGTTTCTACAGTTATAAATATTTGTTGTCTAAATATCATTTGATAGAAGGAATCAGTGTTAATTACATTTTCTATTTCACCCGAAAGAATTGGAAATTCCCAGCTGAAAGAGCAGGCAAACGAAAAAAAAAACTTGTGTGAACTACTTTCAACTCTGCCACTGCCAATAAATAAATATTAAATGCTTTCGGACCCGGTGCGAGTTAATTTTCATGCGGTTGTTTTCATTTGCCCGAAACTGCTAATAGAAACGCAACACTCCGAAGTTGAGTGTTGTATGTTTTACCATATAAATGGCTTGATTTTAACCTATACAGGCTGAAGCAGTTTGTTACAACTATATAATTGAATTCTATTTTATGGAATTGGGTTAAAGTTGAGAGAATTCCATCACGGGTTCGCTAGTCATATATCAACGCTTTATATTTGTATGTATATAAGTATGTTAGAAAAAGAACACATTTCATTGTGATGTCATTCTACATATTGAAAAAATCTTACAATTACTTTGAAGGGGTCTAGGACTGTTCATCGTCGTTCATATCAACGTCGGGCACATCTCCGCGGGCAGACCATCGGGATGGCGTATCATCGCCAGAGCTATAAAACATGAACGCTTGCTTTAATTATTATAAAAGAATGCAGTATTAATGCTTATTACATTAGCTATCAGATTCTTTTTGAATTTTTGAAATATCTCATATAGTCTTTGAAATACACGTAATTATATTTACCATATACTCTACGTGGAAGCGATGAAATTACGATGTTAATAGCACATTATAAATTGCATTTTCATATCAAATTAGGTATCAATCCAAGCGAAATTTCAATCCACATTTAATGGAAACACTTTTATACTAATTAGTTTTTATTTAAACCATATTATTTCCATGACAAACAATCAATAGAGTAGGTAGTAAGTTCACCATCGGCACTTGACTGTTCTACCAGCATCGATCCCAAGGGTCGAACCGACAAGCCGATGGTGAACTTATTACCTGCACTATTGATTGTTTATCATCGAAATAATATCGTTTAAATAAAAACTAATTGGTGTAAAAGTGATTCCATTGAACGTGGATTGAAATTCCGTTTGGAATGATACCAAATTTGACATGAAAATGTAATTTATAATGTGTTATTAACATCTTGATTTAATCGTTTTCAAAATACATATGGTAAATAAAATTACATATATTTCAAAAATTATGTGAGATATTTCAAAAATTCAAAAAGAATCTGATAGCTAATGTAATAAGCATTAATACTGCAAATTTTTATAATAATTACAGCAACCGTTTATGTTTTATAATGCTGACGGTGAAGTGCCCTCACGATGGTTAGTCCGACGTAGAAGTGAACACGCGATGTTCAGCCCGCGGAGAAGTGCCCGACGTTGATTTGAACCACGATGACCGGTCCGGCTACGAGTTTGAAAGTTTGAAGCGAATAAAATTATATTTTCTGCATTGGGCATTTTACAGTTTTAGAAATAAATTCAATGGAATTATTGATGTTTTAATGAACTTTGTTTTACAAGGTAGCAAAAATCAAATTTTCACTGGACACGCTTTTATGCAAAACCAATTAACCGTATAAATTGGAAGAGGTCCGTGTTTTATGCGGGTGAACTTTGTACCTTTTTCCAATTAAAATAATAATTAAATTTTGTTAAAATGTTTTAACGAAATTGCAATAAAAACCGAAAAAAAAACGAGCGCACTACAGTAGCAATCTCATTCAGGATGTCAAACGCCAACATACTCCTATTGCATTTTAATTAATCAATCATCAAGTTGAAATGTGAACATTGATGAACATTCATTCATTCTTTGAAAAAAAAAACGGCGAACAAAAGTTCCTTGCATGTGGATGTTTGACAATAGTTGGCGCTACTCGTTGTCGAAGCGTAAAGTACGACACGTCAAAAAGCGCAATATTTATCTGCATTTTTCGACCCATCACAAAGCGCTTCCCGCCGGCGCATGAACAATGTAATTGAAACGCGTGACACCGTTTCGGCTCGCATGACTGGCGGTAGCCCACATCGCGAAACTGCAACGTGTGTGTGATTGTGTGCTGCATTCGCAAATGCAATTGGACTAAATTACCCTCACAGGCATGTGCTTCGTTTGCATATTTTTGCGAGTTGGTGAGAGCCTTTTGATCGATGGATTTCCACCTCGATTTTTCAGCCTAGGCGTTGGATAATTTTTCTTTTATTGCCATATATGTGAGAGCTAAACTGATAAAAGTTAATATTGTCAAATGCTATGAAGAAGATTGATTTTTGATATATTAAACATTTTTTAATTCACATATTATTCCAATCATACAAGTAACTGTTTTGTAGTCCAGCCAAGTGGCGCAGTGGTCTGGTCTATGGCTACTGACCGTGAGGTCCCGGGATCGGTTCTCGGTGGGGATGCATAGTAAAGTGAATTCTTCTTCTTATCAATAGTATTAGCCTCTAATATGACTAATTACATTGAAAAAGAATTGAATAGAGCTAAAGACCATAGTAGTCGATGCTCGATAAACTCAAACAAAAAAAAAGTTTTGTAAACCAGTGAATCAAAGATGGCGCTGGATGTCTGTTACCTCCTACCGCCAATTCAGTCTGCGGTTGCCGAAAGGCAAAGTGCGTATCAATTAGTTCTACAACTTGGGAAATTTTAAACACCAATCGTTTGTTCTTAACATAAAGATAAACAAACGTTATTTTATTTTGAATTTCTCACAAACAATTCTCATGTTTCACAATATTCATTTAAAACTACAGATACTGCTCTTATGTTTCATTCGGAAATGTTCACATTTCCCTCAGATAGTTAGTATATATTTAAACATATTAAAATTAATTAAATTTACATCGTAACTGTCAAATATGTGCATGCTAACATATCTCACACCCTTTCTCTTTAATATAATGTTTTACTCTTCATGTTTACTTAACAAACTACACAATTTATTTTCAAAACCATCGTGGTAAATATTAATAAATAAAGTGATGACAACATTTATTTAATATATTTCATATTTATGCGATAAAACTGAAGCGCTGAGCTGATCTGTTTACACTGATATCGAAAATGGTATTCTGTGGGAGTAAAAATATATTTTTCGTATCAATATTTAAGTTACACGTTTAGAAGACACGAATATAAAAAATGCCTGTCTACGTTCTCCGGGAAAGACCATTGTTGCGTCTCCGATCGTCAAGGTTCCACGCGCGTCTTTCGCCAAGAACTGGATAGTCGAAAAAAGGAGCGAAGAATATAAATCCGATTTGAATAAATCCTAAATATAAACTTTAGAATGCGATTTGACAATACAATAGGCTCGAAGGCGCAGGAAGAAAGAAAAAGGAACTGGGCAAAGCTTTCGACGGCGCTATAGCATTACTTTCGAGCCGCAGAAAAGATCGATTTACTTTCTGCATTTCTGGATTTACATCAACATCGGTCAACCTAAACCCAGCTGTCACTTTCCTGTTTTTCATCAATAACAAGATAAACGAAGCATTGCAGAAGTTATTGGAGAATTCAAGCTTATTGAAAAGCACGTTAGCAGGAAAATAAACCGTTATAAATATATTTAAAATGGGTATAAACGAAATATTGGATTTCTAAATTGTGGTTACCGTCACTTTTCTTTAAATTAGGCGATGATTTTCGTTCCTTTTGCAAAAATATTTCCTCAGTCAAAATAATATTAATTATTGACGGTAAATAATATTAAATTAGCTTTTATAACCTCTTGGAGAAGTAGAATTAAAATAGTATTGAAATGTATCTCACTTTTAACCGCTATATGTCTCCCAGGAGTATCTAGAAATACATTAACTAGTTGAAATAAGTTTGATATATTTTTATGAGGATGGAAGCTGTTTGCTCGTGATATGATGGCACAGATTTTATAATAAAATATGTGCGCCTGGAACTTTTATTCGCGTACATTTATGAGGAATGGGGAGAAACCAGCATTATTAATTCAATGATCATCCTCCTATTAGTTTGTTTATTTTAAATTTAATAGCATATATAAACCAAATTACACATATTTATGACTTGTAAACTGTTTAAAAGATTATAAACTTAAAACCATGTTTTTCTAACATCCGATAGTGAACTCGATCATAATATATATAAGTAACCTTTATTTTGGCATTCACCTATTCGCTTTGTACATGTCAACCTATCCTCTCTTATACAATAAATTATACAATTATACAATAAATACTTTCATACCTAATCTAACAAAACACAATAATATTACATAACATCTACATACACTATTCTCTACCCACCCATTGATACAGCGCTTCTGCGCTCATTTTTCTTTTTTATAATTTTCTTAATTATAGCCACATTCTCCCCCCTTCCCCCAGCCATTCTATAACATTCATAATATATGATTATCATTAAAATTTATCAAATTTGCCTTATGTTTCATAAACACGGTTAGTGCATTTTGCTGATAGTTGATATTGTTACCTTCACAAATTAATATCAACATTTTGAGTAATTCTGAACGGCCATTGACATTTCACCATTTCGGCCATTTTGAGATTGACAATGAACAAATAATTAGTAGTCTACACATCATGGAAATGATCAAGAAATATATTTATTCAAATCTGCAAATCAAAGTATACTGGTTATTTCATAAACGGCACAATATTTTCTGAAAGAGATAAATAAAATTAAAACACATTTAAAAAAATCAAAATATTTGATGTTTACTACCGGTTGGCATAATAATGGCTTTTGGACTTTCAGAAGTGCAACCACAAGACACCAGAACCGGGGATGAGGATAAGAGTTGCACCAAGTGCAATAACTCTCAACTTCCCGTATAACTTATCTCGCAAAACGGGGCAGTGTGCAACCCTTCTGCGGGCCGGTGCCCGACTGCTACTTATCGCCCAATACAAAACCAGACAAATTTATTTGATTTATTGTCGTGTATAACAGCAGCGAGCTTGTTACTGCTCACTTCCATTCGGAGATCCTAGATATAAGTTAAAGCAGGAAGAATTCTTAATTAATCTTTCGATCTTTTGCATTGTTTAGGATAGAGTATTGTGAGATTATTGTTAGTAATGGTTATTACTAAGAATGTTGCAATCTATAATAATGACCTAAAGAAATAATAACAAAGGACATATCAGTACTGAATATATTTAGTTAATTTTCATGAATAATTAAACAATTTTGGAAACCGCCAAAATGTTAATCGTGATCATTCAAGGGTTTGCAGTTTCCCACGAAGCAATTTGACTGTAGTTTCGGCTGTAACCTTCCGAAATATGACTACCCCAAGACCCGAGTAAATGCCACTCAATTGAATATCAAATTGACATTCATGAAGTCGTCTTACCCGAATTATCCCTCTGCAGTCAGGTTTCTAAGCAGTCGGTTCATGTGACCAAGGCTTGGAATCAAATTCAAATGGAAATGTTTTTAATTCTCGATCTTTAATCAAGAAATCCATTTTGCGCGTTTGTTGTAGAACAAAACGTGGGTAAATATTTTCTTTATCCCACTCCACGAAAGTCGCGAAAGCAAGGGGAGTAAGGTTAAGTGGAATGGGGAAAATTTATACGGGTTTTGGAAAGACTCATCGCGGAAGCAAATAATTCCATCCATTCTTCGCATTTTTCGCCTGTTCAAGCTGTTAATACCTGTTTCTCGCGGGGTAAAAATCCACATTCAAGAGAGGTTGAAAAGCATTAGGACTTGTTGGGTGCGTTGGTGCGAATATTGTTTGGGTTTGTTCAATTTGCGCGAAGCGGGAAAGTGTGGTTGTGGCGCCAGCGTGAAAGAAGTAAAGATCTTGCATTTCTCCAGAAAATGTGGGTAGATGATGGTTGGTGCGGCTTGCAAACGCACAAGTGTCCATTGAAAGAGTGTAGAAGAAAGCAAAGTGCTCCTTTAAAATTTTCCACAAACAAGAAAAAGTTCCGTGGAAGGAGTAGAAAGTTTTTTGTTTTTTTGTAAACCTTCTCAGGTTTCTTCACTTTTTGTAATTATAACTTCCCTTAGTTATTTATTTTGAAGCTTTTTTTACGATTAAGATATTCAGTTTGTCGTGAATGTTAGGCGATGAAATATATTTTCAAACGAGTTCTCTTTGGTTGGAATCTGACGCATTTATTTTTTATTTGTCCCACTTGAAATAACAAGGCGTATAGCCTTGCGTGTTCGACCGAGTTTTCCGAGGTTTGGTCTTAACATTTCAGCAGCGTGTTTTTTCGTGCACGTTTGGGAAATATACGCGTGAGTGAGCTGAGTATTGTGAAGAAATATATCGGCTGTGGGTCAGGGGAGATGGTTTTAGCTACCCACTAGAAACCCATCAGTCGAATAATTCAATAGATCCCATTGAAACAGGTAATTCTTTACTGATTTCAGAAGCAGTCATTCGCTCATATACTATATAGGGTACAAACTTGTAAGAATTCAACATAAAAACGGTTGTTATAACTATATAAATTATTTCCATTTTAATTGTTTAAATCCAAATATCCCCTTGATTGGTTTTAGATAAAGTGTCAAAAGTCGCGTCACGCGATTTCGCAAAGTGAATCTCTTGCGAGTTGATTGCAACAGGAGCATATATA
>JAODAC010006760.1:0-91875 GCA_027575185.1 Mimaenictus wilsoni
CGGTGCTGCTTCGGCTGGGGGGTGGTGGGTGGGGGGTGTGGGGGGGGGGGGGGGGGGGGGGGTGGGGGGGGGGGGGGGGGGGGGGGGGGTGGGGGCGGATGTTGCCGCTGGAAACTTGAAACACAAAGGCACTATAGTGCGCCAAAAAATGGCTGCGCACACAAAGTGGACGTTTTTACGAGCCTGCTCGTACTCGTAAAAATATCGTTATGTAAGTGCACGGCACGAATGAACTAGACCAGAAACACACCAACACCATGAAGGAATGAATATCCCTACACATTAGAAACCCAATCTGTACTCTATCCTCTTCCTTTCCTGGGGAAAAAATTACAAGGGAGTAAAAAAAGCAATAGGAAAACTTGACACTTGTTTTCAAAACAAATTAGAAGATATATCCACTTGCGGATACAAAGAGGAAGATTATTTATCTACGTTTTAAGTAGTAACTTATAATAATAGACAATAGAAGTTTTTCCAGACGTAAGAAAGAGAAAACGAAGATGAATATTCTTCAAAAAGCAAATAATAACGTTATTTGTGCACATTCCAAGTTATTTATGTACGTTCAAAGTTTGTCCTTCAGTTCCTAAGACATACTCGTGTATTAAAAGCTTTTTGAAGATGCAACTCATAGTTAGGACAATAGTTGATGAATGCTCGAGGACATGCCGAGGCCGGGGGGTCCCGAAAACCGAAAGTTCTAAAGTGCACTGTGGCTGAGGGTCGCCAGTGTTTGTGCAAACAGTGGGCAAACAAAGCGACAGGCCAAGAAAGGACAACGGTCGGTTTTCCTTCGCCGCCACCACCACGCGGTAATCGCCGAGTGAATTGTAGTCATAGTCTCACTTTCCCGAAAACCCAACTAAGGAGAGTGCGTATGCCCGTCGGCATCGGGCATCCGCCCCTCTCTCATACAGCATCGTCTAATGCCTAAAGAAGTATCCCTTGCAAACATTTGCAAGCTGGACGCTCGCGTCCTTCGTGCCATTGAGTGTTGTCGCAAATCTAATAAATCTACGAGGATTTATTAGCCAAACGAACGATAGGCGGACGATAGATATGGTCAAACACACCCATCCTGTTTGCCTATGTGATTTCCATTGTAAATCATCCCCCCGCCATCGCATCAGGCTTGGTATTAACCATAATTCTGCAATTATCCTTGAGACTTGCATTAATTGCTATGGAAAACAGTGAAATCGATTCAGGCAATCAGCAGTGAGTGAGTGTAATAAATAATTAATTGACGTTGGGGTAATGAGAGAATTTGTGATAAGGAAACGCACTGTATTACTGCGAATATATTGCTCGGAGACAAGGAGCAGGTCGGTAGATAATGATGATGATAACAACGGCCTGGAGGATTCGTTATTGGAAGTCGCAAGTCGCGGGGATTACTTAAACTCGCCCTTAGTCGGCGGACGAAAAAAAGGGCAAAAAATAAATGGGGAAATAAAGGGCAAATCCCAGTTTAACCGGTCAAAATAAATCCCTCGCATATATCAACCTTTTCTTGATCTTTAAGTAATCCCTAAACATTATTTTAAGTGAATTAATAAATTCTGGATTAATCTTTGACAATCTTTGACATTTCAAAAATGAAATATTTTTTTTGCATATTTCAAAGTATAAACCAAAAAATGCCTAGAATTACTCTAAAACTCTGCATAATTTTCCATCTTTCTTATTTTTCTGATTGTGAGTATAAATCTTAATACACTTACCCCCATTTCATCCTAACTTATCCTCATTCAGGATGCAAGGAATTCATAAACATACCTGAAACAAGAAAATAAATATTAAATTGTTTGATTATCAAAGAGAAAATACAATATAAAGTAATAAAACGCGAATAAACAAGAACCAAATTAAATTAAAACTTCAAAGTTGCAGATGTTGCAAAGTCGTACACTGCAGTGCAGTTGCAGGCTGCACCACATTGCGTGCACAGGATGAACACAGTAGGAGAAGTCAAGGGAAACACGGAAGCAAGGATACAAGGATGAGAAGGCGAAAAACAATTTCAATCTCGGGTTGTAACGCAAATTAGAATTAGATAACGATCGCTTCTTCAGTGGCACGCTCGGCTGCATTTCAGCATGCACACTGTCACACTTCTCCTTTTCCTGCCCCCGACTTCCAAGCATGAACATGTTCTTATGCGATGCTAATTTCGCCAGTCACCAAACTCTCACAATGTCCGGGGACAATGCAATGTTTTTGCATGTGGAACAATGTTGGCACTTTGGCCCGCAAAAACTGGCTTCAATACGTCAATACGGCCCTTTATTATTACCCCTTTCTTACCCGCTTCGACTCATGATCGAGAAGGAGGAATTTCGTACTAGTTTCATAACGTGTGTATACAATAAAAAATAAGGAAAAAGAGAAAGAGAGACGAGGGAGAAAGTACGATTTTTCCAGTCGAAGAAATATGACAAAAATTACAAATTTTCTTTTCTTCGCAATTTTCCTTCGGTGCGCTCTCGCCGAACAGATGTTGCAAATGTCTTTTCCCCGCACTTTCGGCAGTTTTTCCTCTCAACGCGCAACTTTGCAGCCATTTATTCCAACATTGCGTTATGAAATCACAACTTTCGATAGTTTCCGACACACAGGGCTTGGTGGAGGCGCCGGCCACACGCGGTCACCAAAGTTTGTGCAGGGAAAAGCATTGCAAGACGGGAAAAACGGCATTGCGGGGCTAAAGTTAGACACAAGGCTTCACAGGGCAAAACAAAAGTCCGGAAGTCAGAAAGACAGAAACGATAAGGAACAGTTGCACCCCTACTGATCAAAGGGCGAAAAACAGTGAGTGGGAGTTACGAAGGGTCAGAGATTAGGAATTATCAACGGATTTAATAGTCCACCCTAAAGACAGTTATAGCTGCAGACACTTCTCACAGGTGTACCGGATGTCTTTGTTGATAGTTTAACAGATGAGATCCGAGGGGATTACAGGTTTCGACCATCTTCATTCAGCAATCGAATAATCTCCAGACAATGACGAACAATGGAAGGGATTTTATGAAGGCCGGATTTGGATGGCACGTCCTTAATAAAGCCCTAAATTGTCTAATCGTCCAATAAGTAACGTCTGGGTTGTGTGTCCTTTAAGCAAACAAATGCTCCGGGCAAACATTGCTCAGTACCGTCCACGTTGCTCTCGGCGAAGGGACCGAGAGATATATAGAGTGAGAGAGAGACGATGTTCGACGGGAGATCAAAGGGCCGAGCAATTGGCGAGGACAAAATTGCGACAAGATGTGCGATGTCTCGGCACATCGCAAACATTATCAACGTTACAAACGTCAACATAACTATGTAAATAGAAAAATAGTTTCACATATGCGTACGAGTACATAAAGCTTCGCTACGCGCTCGTCGAACGGAAACATTCGTTTGTAAACATTTCCTCGGGCCCGGAAAATTGATGCTTAAATACTTGAGGAGTTCCGTAGTTTTCATCACTCCGCACGCACTCCATCATCGCACACCCTCGACTCATTTTTCACGAGATATAAATGACTGTGATGGTCATAGAAGAGAAAAACATATACATGGGCAGATATATTTTTACGAAGGTCAAAGACCAACCATCCCTCGATTCGCAAATCCCCTTCCCTAGTCGCTCTACCAACTTTTACATCCCAGGCAAATGCATTTCGACGCTGAGAGGAAGGGGGAAAACGGATGTCATCAACTGGAGAAGGAAGAAATTGGCAAACTCGTGAAGATACATGCGCCACTACTGATGCTGTTGTTGCTTCGGTTGGTTTTGGCCGGCTTTTGCAATCCGAAAATGTCCACGGAAAAACGAAGATGGAGCAAGATTTCGTCACGTGGTAGGCAGGAGAGGCGAGTGGTAATACGGCCAGGCGTCTTATGATTGATGCAGGCTATTTTTTACAGCCACCTCGACGGCGCGCCTGGCGATGCGAGACAAGCGGGCGAAAAATGTCCCGCCCTCATTTATTCTCGGCATTTACCGAAGAAAAAATGAGCGTGTCTCGGCGCACCACCGCTACGCCGACGGCGAAAGAAAAACATCGACGAAATGGGCGACAATATTTATATTTTATGTAATCATATTTTCCATGTGCAGCGGGGAGGCGAGAGACGAGAGTGGAAACTTTATGCTTGTAGGTACGGCTCACATGGCTAGAGTTTCGAACATCAACGTGTTGTTGAGATATGTGTTTCAATCTGCAAAGTATTTCGGCTTGCAAGATTGAGTACTGTTGCGAAACAATTCTAATTTCCCCAAAACTTCCAGGAGTGTAATTCCTGCTCCTCATTGATGGAATAATGACTATTGCAACTTTGATATAATATAATGATATTGCAATATTTCTATGCCTAAAATTGATATAAGGTCTATACCTGCTGCCCGTGACATAATTTGCATCCGGTTGAGGACATCTTCCTTTCTGATACAACACAATGATATATAATGAAAATCAACTTTTCATGCAGAGCTGCATGTAAAGTTTTACGGTTTTAAGGTTTGGAAACAACTAAGAGACAACGACACAAATGTACTTGCTATTAGATTAATAAGAAAATTTAAATTTTGTGTGACTTTTCCCTATTTTGAGATTATATACATCCGACTAGATTAATAAGGAAATTTGATACATGGTACATTTGATACATGATATGTACATGGCTGAGATTATCATCTTTTCTACTTCAACCGATCACCATTGAATAAAATTTCAACATTTCACGAAATATGTCTGTGTTTTTAAGCTACAAAACTACGAAACGACAACGACCAAATCAAGCTTTAATTATTGTATTATTTCCAGAAGCCCATGATTACACCACTTGCACAAATCCTTACTCTCGTGCGATGAGTATCCCCTACCCCCTACCTCTGACAGGGCATCGCTCGGCGAAAGCCAAGCGCGAAACTTTGCGAAATGCGGTTGAACAAAAGCGCAATTATCCTGTGTGATTCTTTTTCGCCATACATGCGCTGCTACAACTCGTGCGAAATTAAAATTCTAATAAAATTGCGCTTCCTATTTGTATCACATTGCATTTTCCTCCATGACATTCCCCCTTCCTCATCTCGCCACTCCTAACCAACGTCAAACATGCCCCCGCCCTGCCTAGAATTTGTTCTCGAGACGGATATGAGCATATCGCTGTTTTTGCGCGTATTTACGCCGCCGTTTTCAGCGCGGTTTTCTATCTTTTATTGTTTATTGCGGTGGCGCTGCACGTTTAGCACCCTGTACACTTCCGCCCACAACCCTCGTTTTTAATGCTCAATGCACGCTATATATTTTCTGCATATCGTCTCGCAATTGGGGGGATGTAGAGGAAGGGGAAGGGAGGTAGTTTATGCGTGCTGTTTTTTCGGATGCGGACGACGGTGAAGGCGCCGGGCAGCCAGCACGAAATTGGTCCCAAACACGACAGCATATCGCGATACATTTTTATTGATATATGAGTGTTATAAATCGACAGTTTTTGATCTGTATACTCTGACTGAATGTGAACATAACCTTATTTCATCGAAATGTACAAACATGAAATGTGTTTGAATGTTTCACGCATTTTTCCGTAAAAATATTTATGCTCCTTTAAAAAATTGGTATAAATATCGAGTATCATTTAATTAATAATTGTCCAGAAAATATCAATGTATCTAATAGTTTGTACAAACATAAACGTAGGCAACCAAACATACGCAAATAGTAGCCTGTCTAAACTCTAAACTTTAGTCATTCAAAATTGAACCTTATAAAAATAGAATTTAAAGATTATCTAATGAAATATATTAACTCCTATTATTTAAAGTTATAAATCAAACGTTAGAGAGTAATATTTTACTAGCAATAAGTAGCAATAACACAAAACCCATCAAAATCAGACGTTCATGTCTCGCGCCAGACGCACGCATTGCATTTGTCAGGTAAATCACCATTTCTTGCACATACATACACACACAGACACACTCTCTCATTCAGAGTGTGGAATGATGAATGGCTCTAATCCGCCATCGCCAATATTCTGCCATCGCCGCGCCGCCGCCAGCGGGCGACAGTCGAAAACTATGACGAGCAATAATTCAATCCAATACACAAATAACACTAATAACGTCAAACTCGTATGCTCAACTCTTCTCAATTTCTTCCTCCATTCTAAGCTTCGAAAATTCTAATCAAATCTTAAAAAACTCATGTCTGTCAATCCAAATAAAACGTGTTTACGTTTGATTTGCTTTTATTCCCCCTTTTGCGAAACTAAGCTATTCCTATTAAAAAACAAAAGAGAGAAAGATACTTGAAGCAAATGCGAACAAAAGCAGCGAGATTGATGTGTGACAAACAACTTCGAGAGAAGAGGCTTTATTTATACGATGCCTTCGAAAAAATCGTGTGCGAAAAGACGCACATGGATAAAATCGATATTGGATTTGATTTTTCACGTGTATGGTTGGTTGCCCATATACATGCATTTTCAGTTTTGCAGAATTAACTTTTACATTTCCGTTTCTGGAAACATTATTCTATTCAATTGTGTAAAATTTTAGAAAATAATAGTTCATTACAAGCATTAGTACCTCACGGGGAGATAGTTTCATTATACGTAAATAAGTTATAAAAAATGAGAGTTAAGACTAGTCGCGCGTTTATGTTTTATGCTGTATCTCGTTATTTCAACCTATCTCTTCCTATCTGCATCTCTATCTCTCTCTCTCTCTCTATCTAGATATCTATCCCTCTCTTTCTAAGAAAGAAAACTTGAGCATACATTTAGACACTTTAAAAAGTAAAACTTTACTCCATTTTTTCCATTTACTCCATTCTTAAACTAGTGAAAAATTGCAATCAAATAAAAATTTATGTTTATTTCCCGAAAAGTGTTGACACAACTTGCATTCTAAATTCCAGGCGTTACGACGGAAGATAATCGTAAAAGTCGATGGGGCAGAAAAAAATTACTTATTTAATGCAATCAAAGTCAAGTGCGCGCGGCCAAAAATTCCCGTTTTTCGTAAATTTTTGCAATGGAAAATTTCAAACGGTTATGGCCGACCGGCGCAGACGCGCAACACCCCTCTCGCGAGGAGAAGGATCTGGAGCGGACGCAATCGTCGCCCGGATAAAACCGAAAACATTCGTGATGTATGAAAACGACAGGACGGGATAAGATTTCCCGCGCCGAAAACTACAAAATCGTGCCAACAAAAAGGCAAAAAGACAAAATTGACAAATACGAAGTGAATTCAATTCGCGTTTAACGACGATGAAATCCGTGAGAAAGATTGAATATAAGCCATTGGGTTTGCTTCAAATATTTAACAAAACACCATCGGTATCGACGTCATGCGATGCCGCTATTATCCACTGTTATCCTTCTTTATTCTTCTACTTATTCGAATTATAAATGATCTTCGATCTTGGGATACGAACAGAGCGATGCGTTAATAAATTATCGCTTAATCTACGGGGCAATTCAATAAAATATAAATACTTAAAACATCGTTCGCATTTCCCTAAACGACGCAAAGCAAGCAAAGCGGGCAAATCGGGTTGATTTTACTCGTTTTTCGTCCCGTCCGTTCGCGTTTCGCGTTTCAGCTTTGCTGAAAGGATTTAAGAGGAGATTTTCGTCGCACGAAGGCCTGTTTATATTCAGCAATTTCGATGTAACAATGCGCGAGTTTTGTTATCCTTTCGGCCTTTTCATCTTGGGGCAGACGTAGACGGGCCTGTCCGGAGCGCTTTTCTATGAAAGGATTCACGAATTTGCAAACTATGAGAAGAAGAGGCGTTGATATAAATATGAAATTGTGATTGTTAATGCTCTTTGATCCTTTTATAGTTGACCTTATTAGTCTTTCTTTAACAAATTGCGCGTTTATCAACGGTTTTAAGGGAGTAACCTAAACGTAATATAGGCAACTAAATGTGCATTTGGAATCGTTGATTGAGTACTGCAAATTTCACTGCATCAATTACATCTGCAATAATTAAGTAAATTATGGAAGAATTGAATTTGATATACATTCCAATAATTATCAAAAAAAATCTAAAAAAAAACGAAGTAAATTACTTTACTATGCTAAAACTTATAAAATCTAGCCAGAACATTAAATTTTGCAGACACATTTTAATGGCGGCTATAAACCAGAATATTTGTGGTATAAAACGAGCCAATCATAACAATAAAAACTTGTCTAAATATGAGAGGCTTTTAAAATAGGTGGCCTTAAATTACCCTTAAAAGCTACGGCCAAAAAGAATAGTGAAATTATATATTTTTGTCACTTTATGTTTGTTTTGTCGGCGTTTAGTTTGAATATATAATATAACCTTTAACTTTTGTTTATATTTTATTATACCAACGTGACCCGCATGCGAAATGTGTAAATGTTGTATAATAAAGATTAATGGCGTTCCCCTTCAACGTTAAATATGCGCCTGCATTCGAGAAAAGTTGAGTGAAACAAGGCAGCGATTAGCCGAAAATTTCGGCCTCTTGGTACAGAACCTGAAGCGAAAACGCAACAATGCAATTCATCATTTCGTGTGTTCATGTCGCCGCTGGAGAAGCACGAAAAGGACAAATAGTACAACCGGCGACAGCAACGTATGAGGGTGGTTTAAGGAAATATCGCATGTATCAACATACGCACTCTTTTATTTTCCCTCAGCCCAAGTAAAATAAAATACATGCAGGAAACTTAACCTCTCCCAGTTGAGAGACATATGATCGATTGTTCTTTTTTCCTTCTGTGCTTTACAAATAAAAAGCTTTATTCATCACTTTCGCCTTTGAAATTATAACGATTGCACTTAGGCAGAAGAGGGGTGAGAGTACTTAATTCTGTGTTCAGCAATTGTTGAAAAGTGACTAATAAAGAAAATATTGTTAAGCTTAATTTATGGTAATCCAACCGAAAATGTTTGCCAGCTGGTGCCTAGACATTCAAAATTCAATCAAAGTCTGTGCGTAAACAGAAAAAAAAGGATTAACTCCTGAATAACAAGTAAATGTAAAAAATTAAATCGATTTTCACGCCAGACATCGTATGCTATCTACATTCATTCTTATCAGTACGTACACACCCCCGAAATGGGTAGATACAAAGTGGGTGGCTGATGGTGGAGGCACCGTGGTGCATTGCATCGCCCATCCATATCACATATAATAGTGTAATGCAATTTGCTGAAAGAGAAATTCGAAGATTTGCATCTTCTACGGGCGCCTCCGCCACGGTCTTACGGCATGCAAATCGCAATAAAAGACAGTAAGAAGGCGGTAACCACGGTGACGTCTGGTCGCTGTTACAATTTAAAAAAGTGAATTTTCATACATTCACAAACATTATCCCCTTTATAAAATATATTACCCATCCCTAGTGTATTAAGAAGGGATAGGAATTGTTTTTTTACCATCTCGTCAAATTCAAACCAAAAATGGGTTGTAATAATTTTTTAAAAACTTCTTAAAGGTTTCCGTCAGTCTTCGCTGGAACTTGGAACTTCACCTTTGATTGTTTTATCATACGCCGTGAACTCTTTTCACGGCGCATCGCTGCAGGAAAAAGATGTTGATTAAACTTTTCTAATTACGTTCGTTCGGCAAGCGCACAAGCAGCAGCAGGAATAGACCAGCAAACTGGACAAGAAATCGATGTGTGTCTGGCGGCAGACGCGAAAGATTCAGGTGCAAATTATCCTCGTTTTTGCGCACGCGGAAGCGTGAAAAGTTTTTCAAATGCGTCGAGGCGATTTTTTAAAACGCCAGATATAATTGAATCTGCTGCAAAGTTTTTAGCTTCAGCGGACGACATCCAGAGGCGTTTCGTTGCATTTTGCACAATACGAAATGAACTGGGCATAATAGTAAAAGGAAAACTCCTTTTAAACTTTTTTTCTAAAGACGTCTAAAGTCTAGGAATAGTGTTATTAAGGATATGAAAGAAAACAGGAGAAAAAACGAGGTAATTGCTATTTTAAAAAACAGGTAAAACATAAAAAATGGGTTAGGTGTTAATATGAAAGCATATCCCAAGGCATTTTCTTCCTTTATACGGTTTAATATCCATTACATTAAGTAACTAAGTATATTCTTAGTAAAAATTATTCTATATCCTCAAGATAGATAAGAAAAACAGGTTTTAAAGTTATAAAACCTAATATAACCCAGTAGATTTTAGGACTAGAATACAATTTGGTTTCATTAGATTCGAAAGAAACTATATAGAAAAATGTGGAAATTTCCTAAAAAATCATGTTTCTTACAACTTGATATATATATAAAGAATTTAAGTCTATACATTTTTGTAAGCTTTCAGTTTTACGTCCAAGTATGAAGGATTTTACTAGAAAATCTAAAACCCAGAAAAGCTTCGTAGCATTCGTAAAATGTAACGTGTAACAAGATAAAGGTAGGAATGTTATGTGCCGGCGTTGTGTATGTGTTGACGTAAGAATTACCTCCCGGAAAACCCCAAGGGTGGAGCAAAAATAATCCCTGCAATTTTCCGACATATAGGTGGGACATGAGCGAACATACACGACTCGTGACATAACGCAGAACTGAAAAGTCTTAAAAACACCCACGAAAACGAGCGTAATGCAAGGAAAAACCGAACCTAATACGATTTCCTTGTTTTTCAGTTTTTCACTGCCGAACGTAATGCTGTCGACGACATTTTCACTGATTACAAGCGCTTTCCAACTCGGAATTAACTATGATCGTTGCGATTACAGCTCAAAAGTTTCTTCTTTCTTTCATTATACCCATACACATATACATGAAATATATTTCAAGGAGAGCAATTGTGGAAAATAGACCATTTGCATTCATATGATAAATGAGATAAAGGATATCCGATGCATTGTGTGAAGAGGCAAGCATCACTTATCCGTGATGAGGTCGAAATTACGCTCGGGTTATAATTCGGGCGTAGCAACGGCGACATCCCGAGATAATTTTCAAATTTTATGTTCATTTCCCTTTGAATTGCATCCTTCCACCGAGTTTATGAGACTTCGCCACCGAAATCCGGCGCGCGAGAGGAATGGAAGGAATCACAGTCCTCAGAATTGCTCCGTAGAGCGCTGTCACAAAAAATTATCAAAAAGAATGTAGAAAAACACGTGAAAATTGTGGCGAGAGAAAATCCCGAAATTTCACGAATTACATAAATTCTTTCCACACGCCGCTCTCCCTCACTTTTTCGAAAAAAACACGAAACCTCCTGCAAAGGATTTCCAGTTATTTTATCATATTAAAAGCGTATTATTCGCCTTTATTCGCTTTTGTGCATGCCCACCATGCAATCTCGTCCTGCTGTGCCGCGTTTTTAGCATGTCTGACTGCATTTTAAACTTTCCCGACAAGCTTGGCATTTTTCCTTGTTTTTTGGGTGGGTGGCTCACACGCAGACGCTTTTACACATTTGCAGGAGGACAGGGTCTGTAGGAGTGTCGACTTACGGGAATTTTCAGGACGTCCGCGACACAGGCTTTCGTGTAGTACACTAGTGGATTGCGGTGTGACATAAAGACGCAAAGACGACGGAATCTGTCTTGGAAAATAAACTCACCGCTGCATCGGTGTACGTCGAGGTTGGCGGTGGAAAAATAGCGTTGGCCTCGGATGTTTTCCCTGCGGGGGGGAAACGGTTGGCGCGCCCGGAAAATCACTCGCGCCCTGTCGACGCACAAAACGTCAACCGGAAATTAGACGCAATACGAACCCGGCTGTTTGACCGGCCACCGCTGGCCTCCCGTTGTCCGTCATGGGGCATTTCCACCGGGCGGAGATTGCAAAAATGACTGACAAATATTTTTTACCACAAGTATTCATTCATGGAATGTTCTAAGGCGTCATTCACACCGGCGACTTCGATTTCTATGCCTACCCTTGTTTAACGAATGTAGTTAAGAATGTAGTTACAAGCGTTGTGGCAATAAGAAACTGTCCTAACGAAAAGTAGGTAAGATGAAATGGAGAAAAACCGAAAACTGATTTGAACATGTGTCATGTTCAACGGGTTTGTCCCACCGAAATGCGAAGCCGAAGCGCACTCGTTGTTTGAACGTATTAGGCCTCGAAATTCGAAGCTCGAAGCGAGGCGAGGTGAAGCCGCCGGTGTGACAGTCCCCTAAACCCTAAAACGGACAGTCAGACTGGCATTTCATAATTCAATGTGGCTAAAATGTAAATAATATGTATAGAATTTGTTGATTTATTGCTAACTATATGAATCGACAATTTTTAATTTTGTATTCATTTTTGGCTTTGAATTTTAGTTTTAGCCTTTTTACATGTTTAAACAAAATTAATTAATTTCACCATACTGCACATTAATTAAATAAATGTAGAGAATGGCTACAAACACTAGTATATTTATAAACTACAGTAAAAGATTTATTTAAAAACATAAATATATTACAAAACGATATAAAATCAAGTTCCACTTGAATAAACTACAATCCCCGCCCGGCGCCTCCACCCAAAATCCACCAACCTAACCACCCCATCTGTGGTATTCCACATTCGCTTTTCCCCTCCATAACTCATCTGCCTTTTTAATTGTTTCTGGTCGTGTCCGGTCAAAAAGCAGAGCGTGATCAACGTCTAATCTAAATTAATTGGATCGTGAAAACCAGTCGCCACTCTTGCACAAAAAAATGCCCAACATTGCAGTGTGAATCACACAAAACCGAATTGCGAAACTCGGCGCTTAATATAACGTTTTACTCGTACATTACCACTAGACACTTGATGTGAATGTGATGGGTGTGCAATTTTCCCATCAGGGGCGGAGCACGAATTTGATTTGGAATGACACACCATACCATGTGTGGACACAATGTGGAAGTATTTACCTGAAACCGAAATTAATCTATTAGTTTGAGCATTTAAACGCAACATCATAGTTTTAATTGGCTTTTGATGTCAAAGCGTTGCGAATAAAGTACGCATATTTGACTTTATTGTAATAATGCACACGGCTATTTACAGACGACATGTGTTATACGCTGAAATTTGGTTGAAATTTCATCCATGCGATTGCCGGCAGCAGAGTTCTGTCACTGCAACTGCCACAAACCACATTTTCAAAGTGCAACAATGAACAACGAACTATGACACCGCGTCTGCTGTAATCATTGCATTCCGCATGACAATTTTCGGAATTTCCAGATAAATATAGTGTACTATTTCATTGAATTAGTATTCCAAGTATGATATCTTTGGTATTCTATTAACTTTGATTGCTATTGAAATTACCTTCTTTTTTGCATTTTTAAAAAATCTTTAAAAAAAGACCCACAACTAAAACACTAGGCGTCAATCTGTGTATCCAATGTTTTTTTCGAGATAATTAAGACATATTATATATGTTATTCGTTGCTTCCTTAAAAATATTTAGAAATCTCATTCTTGAAAAGATTTCAAAGTAACAGTTATATGTTTTTCGCGGTTATTTTAAACAATTTAACATATTTCACTAGTATTATGTAATTATGTTAAAAAAATTAGGATTTACGTTCAGAAAACTAGTTTAAAGTTTTTTTTCGGAATATAAATAATTGTAATAATGTTATTTGTTTGTACTTGGAAAATATTTAGAAAACTCCTTCTTGAAAAGATTACCAAACAACGATCGAATGTTTTTCGTGATTATTTTAAACAATTTAATATATTTTAAAAGAATTTGAAATTATTTACGTTCAGAAAAGTAGTTTAAACATTTTTTTTTCTGAATGTAAATAGTCTAAGGTTATTTACGTTGAGACTAGTTTAAATTTTTTTTCGGAATGTAAATAATTGTAATAATGTTATTTGTTTCTTCTTGGAAAATATTTAGAAATCTCCTTCTTGAAAAGATTACAAAACAACAATCGACTGTTTTACGTGTTTATTTTAAACAACATGCTTATTCCGAATATGAAATACGCTTATCTCTAATCAAGTCAAAGCTATTTAAAAACAATGAAACTATTGTAGCATTCCATACTCTCAACCAATATCCTTCTTTTTCATTAAGAATGGTAAATTGTTAATATGTAATACGATAGATTTCTCCAAGTATTCGTTAACTTGAAAAAGATGTGAAACGATTTTCCTCCGATTGTGAGTCATAATCTCGTCTGTCTTGACACTGGTTCCATTCAGTCGCAATTGTCGCAATAACGTAATCGCTCCGGCGCTTTCATAATCCAAAGCGATGGCGGCGGCGCGTCGAGTGGGCTTTAAATTGGTCAGCAGTGCGCCCGCCATCGCCGCCACTCATTGAATTACGTCCGTCAGTGAATCAGACTTGAATCATTCCTCCTGCGTTCCGAGTGCAATGAATTGCTACCGCCTGCCTGCGAGCAATAGACGTGCTTAATGAAACGTTAAACGCATTTTTCTGCGATCCACTCACTCCTCCATGCCGGCATACAGGCGCAATCCTTATACAAAAAAAACCACGACGTCTTTTCGAGTCGTAAATGATGCGGGTACTTTACGGTATCACGGATGTAAATCTTAATCACCCCGAATCGAGTTTCATTAAAAATAATCATGCTGCAAAGTCTGTAAGAAGCATATATGAAGATATCAGAATAACTGTAATTGTGTAATTGATATATCTTTTCAAACCACACAGAGTGCAAGAGTTCAATCACATTGACTCACTGCGAGTAAAGCGGCTCAACGGTGATGATTGTATTTCAGCGCACCGTACTGATGCGGTTGTTGGTAATTTGTTTAGTTTGGCTTTGTGTCTGTGTGTGTGTGTGTGTGTCTGGCTGTTATCTGTGCAGAATGGAGCGCTTTGCCTAGTCTCATGTTAATGAGCACGACTCGCGGTGATAATTGCGCGACGCCCTTTGCGCTGCGGGGCCATTCTCGAGCGCTTATTAGAATCAAATTGTAATGATAATTATAATTGCAAAATTTTGAATTTTCCTTTGGGGTGCGCAAAGAGCACGGCGTTCTACTATTGTAGTCATATTATATTACAAGTCGTCGTCAACGGCGACGTTGGCAGCCATAGTGGCAGCTAGATTCGCGTTTTATGACAGAGATGTTGAGATAGCTGATAATTGGTGTGTCAGAATTTCGAATACATTGCGGTTCTACTATCTTGGTATAATAGTGAACTGTTATCGAGTGTATAACTAAATTTATGCGATATCAGTTGTATTACATTTATTTCTCAATCTCAATTATTAAAATGTTAAAATTATTAATTATTCTGCAAATGTTATATTTTGGTTAAAGAAATTAAAGAATTATTAAGTCTTCTTTTACCCCACAATTGATTGATTTAAATGTGTAATATTAAGCAATTCGAGGCTTTTAAAACCAAATTCGGAGTTTCGTTACACCTTCATAACTCCGTAGTCAGTAAAGTCCATTGTGTTGTCAATTGTCAATTGTCAATTGTGTTGAATATATCCTTTTGAAGCAGATTTAACAACCTTCAATATGTTATTAAAATTTTAAAATTTTAATTGCTATTCTTTATTTGACAAAGTTTTAAAACTGTGAAATTATAGCAGACCCAAATGTGCAAAGTTTAAATATTTTAATGAATTAATTGTGTTGGTGAAAAAATAATTCTTTGAAATTGATGGCGTATGAAAGTAGATTAAAAAGGCTTTAATTTTATATCAAACGTATTAAAATGTTATGAATATTGAATATGGTACACAGAGTTTAATATTTTTGTTTCTTTACGCATAAAACCGCAATGCATTTCAACTCTAAATAACTATACAAACGCAATTGACATATTTTTACGAATTTCATTTTTTGTAAGCGTATTATATCAGCTTAAATTTGATATCAAACAATATCGGTTCCTTTGATTGTGTTAAAAATGCATTTCAATTTTCACGAAACTCGAGAATAAAAAATATGCAACTTTTAAACCTAAATTATTTGACGTAGGACAAATTTAAATAGTAAATCTTTTCATTATTTTAAACCTCTTTTGATTTGAATAAATAATATAGTAATGATACTATCATTTATAATATTTAAATATATCGACAACAAAGTAAAGATAAAATAAAATTAACCAAACTTGGAAGTATTTGATTGCCATTTATTGACATTCTGAATATATCTTGAAATTTGATCTCGCATCACTTAATATCAATATGTATATCAATGCAATTCCATATTTGAATAAAAATTTACTGCCGTAAACGTTACCACACTCTCATGGCTCGCAATAGCCTGCCACTTAGCCCATGTTGGTACTGGTGATTTAACTTGAGTCGAAACTGGTAACCGACGCATGCATTATGCATAAGACGACGACGCATAAAAAAACGGCGGCGGTTTTGCCAGCCGCTTGTTACGTACGTATCGATGCGAAACGAGGTGCATTCCTGATCAATTGCATGATTGTGCGATCAAACTGCAACATTGTCGAACGAAAATGTCACACGCATCACATTATACATCAATTTCGGCCGATTTATGGCATGCGTAATCCCTTACTTTATATTTATATCCATGCATCGTCAATTAGGTCATTCTCTAAATAAGCTCAGATAAACAAGCTTGATCAGAAAGAAGACAGAAAAACTCTTCATCCAATATTACAACAACATAAAGACGCATAAAGGAAGATAAAATACATAAAAATGTAATAATTCCTGCTTTTTGTACATTTTCATACCGTTCTTTTTTTTCTGAGGGAGCGCCGAGAACATTTATTGTTGTAGCCTGATTATATTTCTCCTGTATTTTATTTCAGTCTGTGTTTATTTTATCCTCGCATAATATGTAATATTCGTGTAGAAGAGAAGATAATCTTGATGTATATTGAATAGAAATTTTCGGACTTTAATTAAATCGCCTCCGTGGATCCCTCCGGGGTATGCCCCTCCGCGGCGTATTTAAATTCGGGGGCGAAATTGCGATTTATTTTGTAGTAATTTTCGCAATTTGTGAACGCTGGCGTAGCCGATCTGCTCGTCGTTTTCCTCGCACATTAAGATGAGAATTGGGCAATAAAATGCGTTATGAGCTATTAAATTCGAAAATAAGTCTGTGACATAAAATCAAAAAGAGCAAAAGAAGTAATGGGATTGTGCGGACCTACACAATCGATGGCAATAATCTTTTATGACTTGATTTCACCAAACCTTCCATAACTTTCCTTTTTTCTTCTTTTCTAGTCGAAGATTTATTGATGTTTTTTGTCTTTTCAAATTGATCGTTTGATAAATTGTAGGATTGAAGAAAAAATCAAATTTTCGATACTTTTAGGTATCGAAAAATTCGAAAAAGGCTTTATACATGATTTTTTTGGCGCGATTTTTTTTTGCCAACTTTTAGAAGTTTTTCTTGAGCTTAAGCTTCGCGCTTGTAGATGGCACTGACAAAAGTATGAAATAAAAAGGTATCGATACTTTTGAAACTTTAATACCTAACTTAACAATAACTATAAATAGGGTTACATTTTCTTCTTGCCAAAAATATCTAAAATTGTCGATACATTCTATACTTATCGATACTTGAAATCTCGATAAATATTAATTCTTATTTCTATTTGAAATCATTCTAAAGCCCACAGTTTGATTAATTATCCTTTTTAAACATTTTCAAAAATTTTCAGTCAATAAATAAGATTTCTCAGCGATTTAGAAAGGAAATTATAATGAAACTATTCATTGAAGCACAGAGATAAATACATCTAGATCACAATCTGCAACCGTTAACACTTTAACGGCGATTCTTCGTTGGTGTTTCGATAAAACGACGCTCAAGCAGGCAGGCATGAAGCAACCAAGCCGCAGCTCATTTTACAAACTGCACGTTACAAATTCGCGATCCATTGTGCCATCGCAGGCGCCGGCCGCCACCACCCGCCACCATCGCGTCATTATCGCGATGATGAATCGATATTTATGGTTGACTCGTTTTCCAATTCCTTGGGCCTTGCCACCGACCGACCAAACACAGCTGCTGCTTGCTCGCCGTGTGGCGTTCGGCTGCTCCAACGAAATCTGCGCGAGATGTGCGCGAAAGACGCGTCTAATATTGATCCATGATATTGCACATTATTGCCACTCATCCTCGAGAACCGCGCTTATATCCACTGGCAGAACGTTGATTTTTCGGTCTACGTTTGTTATCTTTCATCTACGGAATGCGATTTGACAATGCGGAACTATACTTTTATTTAAATTTTCAATTATTTTTTCTTCAAAACTAGCCTATCTTTCAAGTTGCAACAAAACATACAATTTAAAGCAAGAAAAGTTAAAATCGGATGTTTCGTTTTTAAGCAATTCGCCGTCCAAATTCGGTTCGAATTCAACAGTTTACTCTCCGAGCTAAGCGAGCATATTGAAGTTAACTTAAATAAAAGTGAACTAATTAAAAGATACAAAAATGCTAATCATCCTAAAAAAACGTTTTGAAAGTAAATTTAAAGGAAATACACAAAATAATAACGAAATTGTTAACCGAAAAACATAGGTTATTAAGACCTATATCTTTTTACAGAAAAAAATGAAAGCATAATGAAAGAAAAGCATGTATAACGTTCCGTGCATGTTTTCATTCATTTCACGTTCGTGTTTTCGTTTGCCCTTTTTTCGAACAAGCCTAATAATACAGCACAGCCTCGCTTATTTCCCATTCTAGTCGCGATTTTCCATGATATTCGCCAGCCGTTTATTTTCTTCTTCTTCATGCTTGCAAAGCTTTTGTTAAAGCTTCCAAACCAACCGGAAACGATCCAAAAAAGAGCAAAACAAGTTCAAAGTCAAAAAGGGCGCATATATATTTTACATACCGCCTTTTAGAAGCACTTTTTATATACCACTTGAATCAAATCCAAATACAAACGTTTAAATTTCCCCTCGCCGGAAATGACCAGTGATTCATCATTGTTTGATTATTCATTACTCATTCCAGTGCCTAAACAGCGCTCGACACAAATCCATACACATCGAAAACAATTTCCAGATATCCATTAATTGCCTATACTCGTTTTTAGATGATTTCAGTATATGAATCATCTATCTAAAAATAAGTAAATTTGAATGACAACAAGTGAAAAATGATAATGATAAAAATTATGATAAACACAAGTACAATGAAGGATATACGTCGCTAGTGGCTACTTTATTTTCCATGCTAGTGTTAATGTTAAAAACAAAGTCTAATGCGCATGGCGTGTGATTAATGCACGAGTATGTAATACCCAAACGACAGCGTTGTTGAGACGTTGTTTACGTGCAATGCGCATGAATCATTTGACATCATTACGCATGCCTGCGATGCGCGAATGACCATGGCATGCCGACGGAATCGACAGTATTTAGCAGAAACTTGTTGTGCGCCTCGAAAACTACTTTTAACTGCATAGTTAATTTATCGAATTAAGACGGTGAGTCGTTGTCGTCGCTCGGCGCCGTCGTTGTCTGCGCCGCGTCATACGGTTCGCTTCATTAATGAATGTATGAATGGATAAAAGTGGCAGTAATTATGAGTTATGCTGTTAATTGGTGTTGAAAACAAGCGCGTGGAACATAAATGCTTTCCAGATGCGTTATATAATTGTTTTAAAAATAGCAGCGAATTTGTTTCACACTCGTTGAACTGTAATTGTTTCGGATTTTGACGCGAAAAATATTACGAACTTTGTTCATCCGTTTACCATCGTTTTTCAAATATTTTTTATTTATTAAATATTTAGTTATTTCTGGATTGTTATTTTGTATTTAAACTTTACTATGCGGCATGATTTCAATTATTTGTTTGTAGTTTTTTTTTGTTTCATTTACCGAGCATCGGTTTGTAGTTTTTAAAATGTTTTAAATGTTCAAAGCAAGATGAGTTGCGTTATATTTAGGATAGTTACTAGGAAGAATTGAAGTAATTTTCTATTAAATGTCAGACAAGTTTGTGGGAAAATGAGGCAGTTCTATCGATTTATTTGAAGCATTTTAGTTTTAACGCTTTTTGAACCGTAATTATGATTCTTGATAAGCGGAGTAAAGGTATTATTACTAAATTTTGTATAGGTGATAATGTGGTGTTAAAGAATGTACAAAATTTCAACAAAATACACCGAAAAATGATGGCAAACCTTGCACATTTTAATAATGTCGTGTAGTCAAAAGCACTCAGCTCGTTTTTTTTCCTTAATGGACAAGCGTATAAACATAATATTCGTAATATTGTTCGCACTTTTTCCTCTTAAACTTTCCAGCTTTCAATATTTTAACAAATATTCTAATAATCCTTTTTTATGTAAAAATGCTAAACTGTTTTACAAAATGTATTAGTTGTAATTTAACAAAAGCAAATGGAGGTTTACACACAAAAGTAAATAATAAAAGTGATAAAACAACAAAAACCCCAATCCAGATGACTAATTACCGCATTCACTTCCGAATTCCGGGTGATAGAGGCGCACGCGAAAACAATGCCCCCTGATAATTAGCGCTGCGAATGCCGCATATCGCAAGAGTTATGCTAATTAATAATAACGTTAATTAATTTATAATCTCCCCGAGTGGTTGTTATCGTACCTCGTGCCACGTACTACCGCACGGGTATCATCTCATCCTCACCAATATATGGGCAATAATAAACCACATCCGGTGATTGTTAGTGACGTGATGGTGGAGGCGCCGGGAATGTAGTAAACTGAGCGCTGCCACCCCCTTCACAAAACCGGCCCGCAACTTGAGCACCCACTTGAGCCTTCCAAGGCGGATCGATGGTAAGTTGTAATTGAATATTCTCACTTAAATCATGTTTAATTACATCGAATATGCCGACAAACAGGCATTTTTCAAGTGCTTAAAAATTATCTACAGTTCACAGATTCTCTTGGATTTGTTAAGATTGGTTAAATTAGGTTAAGATGATTTAGGTTGGGTTGTGTTAGGAGGTTAGGTTGGGTGAAGATGGATATGGTTAGTTTAGGTATTGGTAGGTTAGGTTGGCTGAGGTTTAGTTAGGTTAGAATAGGTTGGGTTAAGTTAGTTTAAGTTGAGGTTGCGTTAGATTAGAATGGATTAAGTAAAGGTACGGGGGATCAAATTGGATTAAGGTTGAAGGGTTAGGGTCTAGCTTTAGAGGTAGGGTCGGGGTTTGGTATTTCTGAAACTATAAACTACTTAATCCCACTTCTTCCATAGTGACAACAGTCCCACAGAAAAAAAAAGAAGTTTCAAACCATATATTTCCCATTTTTAACTGACATATTGTTCAGCTAAGCCAGAATTGTAAAAAAGCATGAGTGTCTCATTCGCTAAAACATATTTCCTACTTTCGGCTGGTTTTTATCTAGCTGGTAATACAGTGGTAACCCACTAGGTGGGCGGATTTGGCTGATCCTATTTTATTAGATCTCAGGCAAACACAAAACTTCCGGAAGCCACACATCCCGGTTACATCTCGCGTGAGCGGAGATAATATTATTGACGAAGAGCAAAGAGCGTCGTCGTCGGGATGCATCGGCGAATGCGTCCTGCCCTGCCAGCACTGCCACGGTGCCTTTGCCTGTGCCTGGTGCCCGTGCGAGGCGGGCTTTGGGATTGACGTGTATTCCTCTAGGGGCCCCTTCGCGGCCTCGTCCTAAACACGCTTATCTCTGAGTGCATTTTGCGCCCGCCGCCACACCAAGTCGATATGCACTGTCGATGCGCGATGCGTCTTTGATTCTTTTGGGATTCCTGCATGTACGTCGAGTGGATTTCCTTCATGAGACTATCGTGTTTTACGCGTATTACAACCAGGAATGAAGTAGATCAGATAGTCTAGAGTTGTATAAAGTTTTGTGAAATATAGGTTGAAAAATAAAAAGTTATATATTTTTTTAAAGAAACTATAGCTATGTATGACGAATAATCTTAATTACCTAATACCAGCAAGGCTCGATAAACTGATTTACAATATTTAAAAAAAGAAATATCGGTAGGTTGAGAAAATTGCAATGTATCCAGATATGAGTAGATTTATTTTATAAAACCTAAATCAATTTCTTTCAACTTATTTATATGAAAAAAAAAATCTACCACCGTTGAAAGTTATTGGAATTCGGAAAACTCAAGAACGAAAGCAACCCAACTCGAGAGGAGGCTAGGTGCAAAAACCGATCCGCGTACAAATTCATCCAGCTCAGCAGGAATCTTATAAAAATGCAAATCGCTGGTCATCTTCTTACCGATGATATACGACCGCACATTCCCATGCCAAATGCCAAGTGTTCATCTTCCCTACCTCCTACCTCCTCATTCCTCCTTCTTTCTCCCCATTTCTCCTCATCTCTCCTCGGCAAACCTTCTCCTCATTCCTTCTTTCCCGTCATCCCCTTCTCCTGCTCCTCCTCCACAGTGTTCGTCATTTATTCACCTCCTCACTTCTCGTCTTTCCTTCACTTCCTCGTACCCACTAACTTCTATGTCTTTCTCGCCCTCATCCTCATCCTCTACGTCTTCCACCTGCAAAACCAAAACCCATCCTTTCCCCACGGATCAAAAACAAATTTTAATCAAACCACCACCAGCCCCCCGTTACCCACACCTCCGGTATATATACACGTACCCAGCCGAAATGATCTTCGCCCTCGAGTGCGCTGAATATTTCAATATTTTGCTGCAAGCAAGGCGACCGCACAACTTCCACGAGTCCATAAATTACGCGCGGGCGCGCGCACATCGACGAAAGTCTCTTCTGAATAAACAGCAAGCAAGCGGGCAGCGCCAAACAACAGTTACATCTCCGGCGTCGCGGGAAAACGGGGGGATGCATTCGCCCGGGCCCTAACCGCCCGCACACAATGTCGACTTGCGCGCGAGTCGCTTCGGTTTCGAGGTGCCAAAGTCCATTATTTATGCACGGACACACGCCAACTGCACAACTGCAATAAACTATAATTCGTGGTAATTCGCCTCCGCCCGTCGAAAATGCCAGGTCCCACAGCTATCATCAGGCATAAAACTTTCAGGTCTTAAGAACTCACGAGAATCAGATCTGGTCGTTTTGCACTTGGCTGCTGAAAAATGACGGATATTTTCAGTTTCTGATGTTTTCTGGTGTATCTGGTTAGTGTTATTCATTGATTGAATTATTTATAGAACCAAGCTCTCGAAATAAATAAAAAAAAAACTTGGCCACGGTTTAAAAAAGTGAAAAACAATGTAGGAACATTATCCAGAACCTGTCAGGCTGATGTCAAACTTTCACGGATAAATTAAAAATTGATTAATACTGTCCATATATCTGTTTTTGCAGAATTTACTACATATTTCTTCAATTCAAGGGTGGAACATCATTTACCAGGCCAAAAAACTCGATTAATAAATTGGATAATTTTGTATTTATTGTATTAACCAATAGAAGAACAATTCAAGATTATTCTCTTCAAAAAGTCGAGGGCTGCAGTATTTACAAACTATAGAAAATGAACATTCCTAACTTTCCTTTAAAAATTACTCGACGTCATATGTAAGCTAGTTTTATAAACTTTTCAAGAACTTCTTGGTTTTTCGTTTCAGATCGAAATTAACGACGCTAGAGTGTAGACAACCGAGCAACTCAAAAAAACACGATAAACATGTAATCAATATTTACCTGAGGAAGAAAAGAGTGAAAAACGTGTATTTTTGACTTCTTAAAATTACAATTCGTAAATTAATGCACGTTTTCCCACCAACCATGCCAATTTTTAAATGACATTCAACCTCCAACTGCTTATTTTTCTACTCACAGCTCCACAACCTAAAAAACTAAAGACATTTCGCTGCATATCTATAGGAGAATTGCACCGGTGTGTAAAATTGAAGTGTATAAAAGACCAAACGTGCCACATAGTTGGTATGGCTGGTAATTCCATTCCGTTGCCTGATCAGCTCAGTGTAGTGGCATGCAGAGTAGTTCAATTTCTACTTCAATTTCTGCGGTTGGTTAATTCCAGACCAAGAGCCGCACATTTGCAATACAACAAAAATTGTACAATTCCAATTTTTATAGTACATATTTTCTTTTTCCCCTTTTTTCCGTTTTCCTTCCCTTTTTAATAAAACATTTTTTACTATCCGTACTCTTCAATTTGACTGCAATTAAATTACGAAGGAAGCGAGTTTATACAAGTTGGATGAAAATTTACAACGCGCACAGCCTGCAGTGATGGACAGACAGTTCAGACTGCAAACTGCAAGATGAATATGTAACAGCTGGTCAGTCATCCGACTTGAGCGAGGTGCCCCACCCCCCTCAAGTTCCAGCAGAGTGCAGAGCATCGATGCAGATGGTGCAGAGGAGATGCCTTCGGAATGTGCACCCATCACGAGCAGAGGCGATATTCAGTCGTATCCACACTATATCAAAACGCATACATATATCAACCAAACCAACCAGACAAGACCGGACCAGATCAGACCAGCGCTGGCAGTGTCAAGGGCTGGCGGAGCAAATGGTATTCATCAAAATTGAAATTTAGATTGTTATTTAAACGATGCAAAAAGGGTTACAGGTTTCTGAAAATTTAAATTTTTGCAAAACTCCGTTTTCGGTTTTTGAATAAGGAAAACCCGATTTCGATTTAATACCAAAACCCGATTTTCGGGTTCGGATTTTACCGAAGCAGTTAGAAAACGGATGTATTTGGATTATCGCATACCGATGTGACTGACAATTTTTGGGACATATATAGATATAATTTCAGTTAATGGGATATTTCATAGTTTATAGTGGATTATATTTTATACTTAGAGAGATTGTTGTGTCAATGTTTTCATTTCGGAGTCCAGTTATGGAGATTCACTTTCGTGCGCCACTGTAATAAATTTACAATTAAGTGGCGCGAAAATGGAATTAACGTCAAAACTGAATGAATTTCATTGAAAGAGCATTAATTAACAGGTAAAACAGGAAAAAAAAACTAGATGAAGTTCGAATTGTCATGATACCATTAACTAGCTAAAAACAAAATGTTAAGGAGTCTTCGGCATTTTTCCTGGTTTTCCTAATAACACAAAACGACGAAAGATAAGCAGTATTATATCTACTATGCGACAAATCAGAGTTGGACAACCAGGATACTCCCTTATCTAAGCTTATCATAATTACCATAATTTCTGCAAAATATCTCAAATCCATCAAACATTAAGGCACAAGTTATAGCATGAGCGAAACATTTCCGAAGCTAAACGTTTGCAAATAAAGGGGTTTCAACAAAAACTGCAACAAAAATCTATAAAACTATTTGCAAACCTCTTCTGCATACTAATGGCTAATACTAATAGAACCTCCCTAAATAAAATAAGTACTGCGGAAACAACTTCGCTTAGAGTCATTACTAAACGTAGGCATCCCAGAAATCATTTACATAATCCCCCAAATACATTGCTTTACGAAAAATGTGCTATACTCACCATAGAACACCGTTACCTTGAATTGCAGGAGAAGTTCAAAATGAAAAGACAAAACTTTGCAATTGTAAATGACGCTTGCATACGATCCACCATCCCAAATCCACCTAAATTCAAAACCCCTTCACATCCTCTACACCACCATTACTACAATATAAATTAGAAATACTGTTTAATTTCTATTAAACGTCTCTATTAAAGGTTTATGTTCATTTAATTTTATTTTCTTTTTGCTTCTTTGTAATTCAAATTTTTCATTTATGCAATTATATAATTCATTTTTTTTATTAATTTGTAAAAAACAAAATGTTCATTCTCGGCGGAAAGATCTTAAAGGTCGATAGCCATTAAAATATATTTATTATTATTATTATCTCCAATCACTAAATGCTAATAAAATATCAACAAATTTGTAGACATATTTTTCAAAGTAGGACACCTGTTAAATAATAAAATAGAAATAATTTATGATGGGATTACAAAACAAATTAGGAATTCAACAATGAGGCAGCCTTAATTAATGAATAATAAACATAAATGTTTATGATATGATCGTGGGCAAGCCGGTGAGTGGTGACGATACTGTATGACTGTACAATGAGTCGACGCACACACAAGTGCATACACACAAACATCTACAGCTGAGCAAAAAAACGTTAATTACGCGCCGGGTCAGCAGAGATCAAAGATATGACGGATGACACAGTGTGGTCCAGGTGTCATCGAAACGTGCGCGTCTGCACGCACTCCACACACGCACACACACAACCACAGATATTCCTATACATCTACATATACACATCCATATAAGTACACTTAGAAACCCAACCCACACATTCATATATAGATACACACATATGTACATACACACATACAAAAAACACACAAACGGACAGACACAACACATACATACAATAAAATAGATATGTACCAGCGCATATACAGAAGTGCAGCCACGTGTCTGGCATTCCTGTCGAATTTCGACGAATCAAACATACTTTGCCCACCGTCAGCGACACCCTCTCGAAATGCGAATGCGCCGAGCGTGTATTTATTTACGAGTCAGGCGCACCGGCCACACACACCAATACTTGTCCGGCCTCCAAGCCACCGCCGCAACAACCGCGTCCCGGCCGTATATGTGTCCACTCGAAAATACGCCGTTGCAGTCGTATTTCGGCAGGGTAGACACGTGTGTGCGTGAATGGTACGTATATGCATGCGGCTTGTTAATTTCCACTATTTCAAAATCCAATTATTTATTGACGTGTAATTTATGTTAATTAACCAGCACGGATTCGGACATGAGCATTTCGAGTGTATCTAATGTGGGAATATTTGAAACGACGCCAGCAATTATGCTGCCTTTTTTCCCCTCACACAAATTGTTGTTTCTACAAACGTTGACACTGTAATCATGAATAATATAAACTTGAATAATAAATACATGCTAGCAAAATCATGTGTGCACCCAACATTGTACCATCATAATTCATTCAATTCATGTGAATTTTGATGAGATTTTATGAAAAAATATGAGAAAACCCAGTGACAGTGTTTCTCTATAGTCAGGTGTACACAATGCACACGTTATGAACTTACGCAATTTACACGACGTAAAACTAGTTAACGAGACTAGTTAACGCAAATAGCAAACGATGACTAATCAGATAGCATCCAGATCTCATTTGTGTGCATTTATGTGCGATGATGTGTGATGTAAAAGCCGGCAAGTTTGCGTACACACAAGTGCAGTAATGCCAAGCATACACGCTCGTATACTATATAAATACACTTTGTTGAATTGTTCGCAATCAGTTTTACGGAATGTCGCGGTTAAAACGCAGCTGTGAGCGCGAGCGCGTCGCACGTTTTCAGCGCTGCAATCTGTTTTCGAGCATAAGAGGATTAATCTGTGTCATGGAGCGTTAACCGTCGGCGGACAATTCACAAGAAACGCACAAAGTCGCTCCTGAGAAATGGAGAGAACGAAAGCATCAAACTTGAACTAATGTCGAGCAAACTAAAGCGGAATCATTGCATTGTCTTTTAAATGTCTTTCGTTGCTTATTACGTTCTTGTTTTACGTTTTCAGAGAAAATAGTTCTTAAATATTACGTATAACTAACTAAACATCTAGGAGTCGCAGTAATATACCTTTATTATTAAAAATTTTCAAAAACTGTGTTTTCTTCGGGCTGATTGATTGATTGATTCATTCAAGTCTACGGGCATATACCGTAGACTTGAATGAATCAATAAAATATTGTACAGCGAGCATGGAATGCTATACATTTCTCACGAATATGACAAATTACGTAAGTCATATGCGTGAGAAATGAGCATTCCATGCGAGGTGTACCCAATACTTTTTTCTACAACTATTATGTGTAAAAATAAAATTTAGTTTTCTGGTATCAGTGTGTCTGCCTTCAAAAATTTCAAGTAATCTTTCGGCAAGGGAAGGTGCGCTTTGGGGCTTACGCAACTTTGTGGTACTATGAAAACATTTCCTAATAGGCTTGCCTTCAAAGACGTGTTCCACCAGTACGAATATGACAAACCGTAGGATATGTATGCCATTACTTCGTCAAGATCGATATGGTTATAGGTACATTATACAACAGTCGTAGAAAAAATAACGTTGATGGTTGCACGAATTTTACGGGTTTGGCTGGTACATGTAAATTTTCATATTTGTATTAAATAATCTCTCAAATACCTTCAAAAACATATGATTTGCGTCGGCTAGTATTAAAATTCCCAAATTTTTAATGATTTGGATGTCATTTAGACTTTTTTAATTCATCCTTGAGATTAGAGAATTGATGTGTATTTTCTCCCTTCAAACTTCCCGTTTCTCATTTCGGTATTTCACGAGGAAAGTTGGCTGTTTGATATTTTGGTGTTTGTGATCCATGCATACGCTCATGGCCCGGCAAAAGATGCTGTAAATATCGCCGCAGGGCGCGGAAAACATGCTCGGCTGCTTTTTTGCCTGTCATGCCTCGTGCTTCTTTTCTTCGCCGAATGGCTTCTTTCTGCTGCGCAACGCAGTGTATCGCCCCGCGGGCGCTGTTGTGAAATTTTCGGCTGCTGCGTAACGAAGGTAACGCGAAATTGAAAGTTGAAAGGGCGGCACGACGCTCTCCTTGCTGGCTGCCTGCCGCGACTTTGTGTCACTGGAGCGTTAGGGTATTGTGTTTATGAGAACAGCGCCCTCCTCACAACCTCTCAAAAGCGACGAATTTCGCCGCGGAAATTATGCATTTTTACGTGGAAATATTCATCCGTAAAGTCATGCGCTTGTCTGGTTGATTATAAATTACAGTGCGCGGCGTGGCATCAAAGCTTCCGTAAACTTTATGATCGTTAGAGCGTCCCACGCGTGTATGTCTTCACGTGGGAAGCAGCTAAGCGAATGCTGCTGTAGCAAAGAAACCTACAGGCTCAATTGTTTTTTTTTCTTCTCCTGCTTTGAATTGTGTTTTGCTGCAGCTAACCATCTCTCTGCAATCCCACACCGTTTCTCAAGCGTTTTGATTTGACCACGCCAGTTCACAATTCCAGAATCAAATTACAAACGATGTAAATATATCTGTCGTGCTGATTGCAGGGAATGTCGGCGTGTTTTAGAGGCTTGCTTGATGGTTTGTTGGAGAGAGCGAAATTCGTAGGTTATCCGCGCCAACCATGCGGCTCATTTGCATTTTATCTCTCGGCTCGCGGCACCCGGGATTAAAGTCTCCGGGTTTGGCCCAACCAAACTTGCAGCCTTTCTCATCCGCGAAATTTAAAATATGCCACGTTTCGCTGGCGCTACGATTGTCAGGAGATGGCGATGCATATCCATATTCATGTCTCTTCATGCTAAACGTAACATAAGTTAAATCAACTATTTTTGAGGTTATATTATTAGGTGTTAGTGTTAACTAATTGTAACTGATATTTTATTGCGGATTACTTTTTATGATTTGTACCGTAAGAGACATAACATATGGACAAATTCATTTTAAATTGATTGTCGCGAATACATATTTGTGAGCCACTGCTGGTCGACTGCGCTCTGCTCATTCATTATTTGCTGATTTAAGCATTATACACTATGCGCTAGACCTAGACGCAAGGAGCGTCAATTGTCAAAATGTGGCAATATGACAAAGAAGAAAGATTGAACTCTGGCTAGACATAGATAACTTATTAGAATTGTGCAAACCTAAGCAAATAAGGCACTATAAAAAGGGGTTCAGCCGACTGAAAAAGGTAAGAGTCTAAGATATCGATCGTGACAATCGAAGATATAAATATAATTTTAATCTGGTTACACTTTTTTATAACTATTCTAAAAATCAAAGAATTCCGACGTTTGAAAGAAAAACCACACATTAATTCACCCCTTGAAAAACGCCTAAAATGCCTAAAATCTAAACCTCGTTTGCTAGACGAAAACAGGATTTACCTGTTTTCCTAGCGAAAATCCCTTAGGCGCTTAAAACCCGGTTAATAAATCACTCATCCTCCTCCGCCGACCCCTTTCACTTCCCCGAAAACCCCCAAAAACTAGACGCTGGCGGTGTTATCGTTTCGCAGTTATTACGGACACAAATTTGTAAATCTGGAGCATCCGGAACGTCGAACAAGAAGAAGCAGATGCGAATGGATTGAAATTGGTTAACGATATTACAATTCCGTCGCTTCTCTCCCCAGCTTCAGCACCGGCGCCTCCGCCAAAGTGACAGCACCGCCCGCCTAGTGAAATGCGGCAGGGACATGATTTATTCTGATATTTTAATGCGCCACGCACATCTGATATCCATATCCGAATAGCAAAAAAAACACACACACATACACCGCATTCGCTTCCCGCTTTCCACCTCTCGATTCTTCCCACATCCCAATTGTCTCCCCATTTCCGCAAATCCAATGCCACAAACGCGCCCCGCTCGAAGAATAATGCGAAATTTATTTGCACGATTTTTATATTCTCCCCGCTGCTTGCTGGTGAAGCCGCAGGCAGTGAGTGCTGCGCTTCGCCGAGAATCTCCAGTAATTTTCAAATTTATGACGTTTAGCGTGCATGGGATACCAATTTTTTCGGAGGGCTGGAAATTAGAATTAGAGAAATTGTCATATTGTAGGCCTGTGGGATTTCTTCGGCCCACAGTTGTAAGGAAGCGTCATTCCGAAATCTTTTTGTGATATTCCTGTGCCGGAATAAAATTTCATGTCGTCAGTCGTCGGCTTCAGAGTATCGAAACTAATTTTAATATTTATGAGCTTTCATGTGGGCTTCGGTCCAAAAATTGATTTCATCGCGACATGTTCTACATTCGTTATACTAAATGTAGACGTAGAAGCTTGCATGTTTGTTGATATTCGAAATATGCTTGGGGCGTAATATTTGTCTGGTTCTTTCTGCGACAGCCTGTATAGATTAGTTTGTAGTTCACGGGTAGTTTTATACATTTTAAGTATACCTCTATGATGTGAGTTATAACTCAACTCCGATGACATCCGCATACTTCAGTGGGAAATGCGGCGTGCAAAATTCATGTTTTGATGAAATTGTTTTTCGTTTTTATTGTTGGATTCCGATATGACGGTTTAAGGGGCAATAACAATGATAGATAAAGATTTTTAAATTTAAACTTCGGCACAGATCTTCATAGTGCACAGTTTGACTATTCGAATTTTGACGGCGCATAACTCAGAAACTAACAATCCGATTTTAACGTTTCTTTTTTTGTAGATGTGTAGTATTTCAACTTGAAAGATATGCTATAATTTTATTTTTCTTGTTTTTAATTCAAGCCTTTCGGGCATGCGCGGCATGGTGTGACGCCGACGTGAAGCGGCAAAAACCTTAGAAAAAAGTAATTAACGCAAACCTCACTAAATGCAAAATAACCAAACCTAATGTGATTTTTAATGATATTGTAAAGAGAAATACTAAGGAAATTCTAAAAAATGTTAATATTAGTGCAGACTATAGTCATTCCGTTTCCCATAGAAAGAAAAGTAATATACTCGGCCTCTAAAAGTACGAGTCGGATTCGCGAATATGCGAATTGTGCATTCCACTGAAGATATGTGCATCCCGACGATGTGCATCCAATAGCGGAACGCACGCGAGCGTAACTCGCGTCTGATGTCAACCGCCGCCGCCACCGCCGAGACCTAACCTAACCTCACCCACAGCCACTCCGACGTCGGAGAAACCTAACCCAACGTTAGCGTAATAGCTAACGCCGAGAATGTGCGAATTTTCGCAGACACTATCACCGCCTACCGCTTACTTTCGATGTCAAACGTTGCGTTGTGCCGTTGCGCCGAAAATAGACGTCGACAACGCCTCCACTACCACCGCCGTCGACGACGACGCCGACATTTCATTTACTCCACTTCTCATGCACTCACCCGCCTCCCTCTCTTGACGGCAAACTGCTCGCCGCTCATCTTCATGACAAAAGCGACGCCGTAATTAGTTTTTCGTTCTGCGTTTCGGCGACATGCACATACACCCACCAACCCACCCACACACATACAAGCAACCAACTTGCCGCCTCCCGACGGCAGAGCGGAGGCACGGCGGGTCCTATTTGGGCGAAGGACGGTCGGGCCCGCGCGCTCGTAATACGGCCCTACAATGCACGGAATGGAAGTAAATATATATGCATTAGTTCAATTTCGCTCCGGCATAGCGTGCGCGCCGCATGAAATTGAATGCTAAATGCATACAAGTGTAATAACCACTTGTTCTTCTCTTTCTCTAAAACTCTGCATCTCCCTCTCTCTATCTCTATTTCTATCCCTCTCTATCTCTCTCTCTTTATCTATCTCTCGCTATTTCTCTGAAACCTCCCGCCTCTCCATCTCGATCTCTCTCAGAAGTACACTCATATTCCTTTCGAATTTAGCACAACGCTAAAAATTCACCCAGTGCGACGACAAATTTGTTTGTTAATTGATTTTAATATTCAGACTTTAATCTATCTACCCATGGGAAACGCCATCATCCTTTTTCCGACGCTCCATGCTTTATTATCCAAGCTTTTATTGTTGTATTACGACGTAGATCCTAGTCTATTGCGTATAAACAGGGGAAAAATGAGGTACAAGTGAAACTACTTGAATAAGTTATAATGCAAGTAAACCTTGAATATTTAAAAGCTTTCCCGAGTGCGAGGCTTTGAGAAATGAGGCTTTTATCCGAAAGCATCGCGCCTAGATTTTCAAGGTGGATTGCGGTATTTTTCAGGTGTCATGCTTGCACATAACTCCACTTAATTTTATTCACACATTTATATATTTAAATATGTGCTGTAAATAATACTTTTTTGACGATTATTATCTATTTTACAAATAATAAACCTATATTCTTCCTAAATTTTTTAAAATGATATTAAACCCTTTGGTATTTTTGAAAAGTTGGGTATTATTTTATGTCGCCAAAAACACAAAACGTCAACTTAAAAAAAGGCAGGAAACCTGAATTGTCTGAAGCATTATTCGGAATTAAATCTATCATATGCACACGTCGCATACCGATCTGACTAGACAATAACAAAAACGTAAAAAATTGTGCACGCCGCCGCCGCGACGAGAGTCGAAAAAAGGAACGCGAGGACAAAGAATATCCCATTAGAATCGTCGCCATCCCGAGTCCTAGGTCGTGGTGTATGTGTGACCATCCACCGTTGCGGATGTGCAACGCGCCGCTCGGCAGGGTGGCGATAAAAATTTAAAATCATAAAATATGCGCGCCTCCAGCTCGACGATGGCCATCGTAAAAACATCGGCACAATAGCGCGCCGGACGCCATTCACATGCACACGGTGCACCCGCCTGGCGCCTCCACCGATGCCGACGCCACACCGACACCGCCGCCACACTGCCGCCCACAGGTTTTCCTCATTGTCATCGCAGCCGACCCGCCAGTCCGGCCTGCATATGCATGCATAAACGGCAAAAATGAATCCATCTCATACTTTTCACTCGCTCGCGACTTTCATTGCCGTGATATTTTTCATCGCCTCCAATTTTGCGTTTTTCGATTTTTTTCCTGCATGATTGGTTGTTGTTTTTCTTTGTAATTGTGCAATTCAAAAAATAGGTATTCAAAAGTTTCAGAACATTGATTTATTTTGATAGTAATTTATTTTAACGTAAAACAATTTTGAAAGAATAAAATCGAAAAACAGAATTTGGAAAAAAAAAAGTTTGAAAAATGGAATTCTAATAAAACCAACTTTATAAAAGGAATTTTGCAAAAAATGTTTATAAAAATTTCGTCCTACAATATATTACATAAATTGTACCTGTTTATCGTAATATTCAGCAACTTTAATTTTTTTGTGGTAGTCAAAATCGGCTGAAACGTACCTGAAACAAAATAATCGCAATGAAAATCTCTAAATATATTTGACACCTATTAAATTTTTGTTTTTCAGTATATAAGTCTTCTCAAATGCAATAAGAACCGGTCACACTGCCTTTAAGAAGAGTGTCGAAATAAGGATCACATTACCAATTTAAACAAACACTGCCTGTCCACTCTTCAGGCTAGAACCTCAGGGCAAAGTGAAACACTACCGGCGCCTCCACCAATTCCGCATTTGTGTATGCGCATTGTACACGAAACGCTCCTTTTCCGCCACGGTACGCCGTCTATTTATCATCATAAATCTCCGGCAAAGGGATTAAACCCTTCGCTTGGTCCTGCCGTCCGAACGGACGAGAGACGAGAGCAGGCAGCTGCAGTGCGCGTCTGCTGAAATAAGAGTTTACTTGCGACTCATATTTCAGAGCGTTTTTTCACTCGTGTTACAGGCCACCCCGAAAAGTGTCTCCATTTCTCTTTTCTCCTCACTAGCTCTTTCCAGCTCACCTCTGTCTTTCCAACACACTTTCACCTCTCTCTCTCTCGTTCTGAGTCTCTTTCTCCCCCTCTTTCTCCCCCTCTTTCTTTCTGTCTCTTTCTGTGCATTTTTTATAGTCTTTGTGAATTAAAAAGGAAGACCGACTGACTACCCGACAGGGTATTAATTAATCAACACGAGAAGCACAAAAGAAGTTTAACATTTTGATATAATATTTACGTAATTTTTCATTAAACTTTGCAGTTATTTTTACGTGGAATAATTAAGTTTACTTGTAAAACAGCACCAAGTTAAATATTATTTTATTTCAGATGAATTAAAATAATATTTATACTGAGTCAATTCGAAAGATATCTAATCATAATTTATGTATAAAGTTATTTGATACATTTGCAAATAATGTCTTATGTTTTACCTTGTTTTCTTTGCATCTGAAAAATACATCTTCTATTTTCTCTGTAATAATAAATACTAACAAGTTATCAACATTTTAGCATAATAAATTAATAAATTATGATTATACTTCGCAGATTTGACAAAAATATCAAAGATGATATTTCTATTAATACTAAAATAGCATTATATAGAATTATCTTGGATTAATGTCAAAAATAAATATGACTAAATATATTCCTAATAAACGTTGAAATATGTGATATTATTATATTCCTATTTTTACACAATTTTCGATATTTATTAATCTAATCAATTATAAAAAAGAATTACACAAATTTGTGAATATTCATGATTCGTTTCATTTTTCGAGCACTGCAAAAAAACGAGCTGTTATTTATTCCCAAATTATTATTTAACACTCAGTGCGCGGCGCAAAACCACGCCAACGAATATAATTCACGTGACGGTGCGTGGAGCGTTTGCGAAACCGTGAAACATTCGCAAATTACGATTCGCTGCCATGCACGACGGCGAGGCGACGCACACACGCAGGTGGTCAAATAAAATAAATCACGCCCGAATTCGTTATATTTGTTTATTCGCTTTTTGTTGCGCGCGGGGGCGTGCTCCCCCCCTTTTTGCATGTTTACGTTTACGCTTCACGCAACGACGACGCGACACGACGCGCTACGATGGTGTGGGTGCCGCCGCTCGCGCCCGTTCACCGCCACAAACAGCAGCGGCGTGCCGGTGGTGAGCAGGAGGCGGTAGCGTAATGATTAGCGTCACGGCTGTGGCGGCAGCGACGATTTATTCTAACGACGACGCGAATTGAGCCGGATTTTTTAACGGAAGTTTTACTTGTATGCTACCAAAATGTTTTACCCTTGTATGTAGAAGATGTCATTGTGTTGTGCTGTGAGAGAAAAATACAGCGAGTAACCCAAAATGTGAGAGGTGTTCCCCGTACCCGAGGGCCATATTCGTGGTTTTTAGTTATTATAGGCCTCATTTCACGAGAAACATTAGCCAATTAATAATATAAATCATGTACGTATTTCAACGTCAATTATTAGAATAAGTAAGTTGGAATGCTTCAAGACTGTCTTGATTGGGTTGAATGAGACGTATTTATACACCTCCAGAGTCTAGAGTCCGTGGAGGGGCGAAACGTTGCGTCACTTAGACTTGGGAATAAGTTCATTTTCATGGTGGCCTAGAGAGCTGTGTGAAATTTCATCTTATTGATAAATAAACTTATCACGCAACTTTATAAATACTCTACAACTAGTTTATTACAAAAAGATAAATAATTAAAATGCAAAGACAAAGCCTTGATTTCTCTATTACTAGAAGATGGAATAATTCAAGACTTTACTTAATTGTGTTTAAGGTAGCGTATTTATACACCGCCACCTCTTGTACAAACTTACATTGTACTCTCCTGCATTCTGTTAGAGATTAAGAAAAGACCCTATGAACAAAGTAAAACCCGAATACAATAAAACGCAAAAAAAATGAAGGAAAAACTAAAATATCAGATACAAAAGTCAACAATTCTTGTCAAGCAATATTTCCTAAATTTCATTCCGCTGTTCTCGCTTTCCGGGACGAGTTTTACAACAAAAAACCACCAAAACTTCTTTTGCCTCGCATGCATCTCGTCGCAGCAAAATGCAGTTACACTTGCCGAGCCGTTCCATCCACCATTCCTGCGTATTTTTCATTTTGCAATCGTCGACTCCCGGCGCGGCGCGGCGTTTGCACAACACTCACCATGTCGCGCCGTGTGTCTTTCCGATAACTTTATTCGCGCAGCTCTTCGCTTCGATCGGCCGTCGCGCATCGCGTCCTCCGTCGGCGGCAAGAGTGGAAAACTCTTCCAACAGCAACAGCAGCGGTGACGGCAGCCAGCATAGCATGCAGTTGAAACTTTGATTTTTCTAGCGCTCATAACTCGCCTATCTGCAACGTTTGCATTCGCGAATCGCAGGCAGCCCGTCGCCGTCGCTCTTCTCTCCATATAATGCACACAGATGCATCCAAGTTATTTATGGCGAGAGTGCACTATACAAATCGTTGCACGAACTTCTTATCTGCTTCCTATCCTGGAGGAACGAGAGTTGGTACAGAACGTGACGCCCATCACACGCTGCCAGCAACTTTGCAGTCAGTCTTCTTGCCACAAACGCTACAAAAGTCATCCAAAAATATTGTACCTATACATTTCCGGTATTTCAAATTTCCGAATATCAAGTATGATTGATTTTCAAAGTTTTCGATATTAAGTCTGTATTTATAAAGCGTTTAATTTTATTTACTTTAATTTTATTATAAAATTAAAGATCCTCATCCATTTTCATATTTCGAGGGATTAGTGCAAACATGGAAGTGCAGCGTGCAATAATCTGAAAAATAAATATTTTAAAAATGAGCCTCCGCTGTTTTAAGACATACATTTTATTCCGATATTTGCATGTGTACACGGAACGGAAAAGTTCGTAGTGAATTTCCTCGATTCCCGTCGTTTAATCTACAACTTTGTGTTCTCGCCGATCCATCTCCGGGATCCCGGCAGCATGATGCGCTAGTCTTTGTACATCTACGTTGGTTGAAAGCGAAGTTTGTGCATCCAAGATGGCTGCCACGTGTACACACATACACTCAGAGACTCACTGAATCTTTTTTTGCTAAACTATCGACGTACACGGAAACGCCAACGCGAATCTATCTATCAATCTACGAAATATAGCCCCAGACCCCGAGCTACAAATTGGAACTGAAATGAGAGTGCAAACAAACTCGACAAACATCGGCGGAAAGATGCGCCAGACTTGGCTAAACAACGTGCTGCTGCTATCCACGTCAAGCAAAGTGTGGCAAAAGATCCAAAACTTATAGTTGTGAGAATACTGTATAAAGTACATTCCATATTTTACAACTAGTTTCTACGTGATAAACAGACAATTTCAAAATAATACGAGAGTAAAAGTTGCGAAAATTGAATCTATAAAAAGATTACAAATAAAAATTGTTCGAAATTTTAAGGTCTAAACGCACCGAATGCGACACGGCGCGATAACGTCGCGTTAACTACACACCCTTAGCGACTGAATGTCGTACAGGTTCGTAAATTATATAGTTATAAAATTCGAGTACATTGGTGCATGTAATAAAACATTAACAAAAGCGCTATTACATCAGGATGTTCAAAAGATAATATGGGACCATACACACATGAAAATGGAAAGCAAAGTAAAGCTGAGACCATATCCGAAACATAGGTACTGAATAGTACAAAGATGACAACTTTACTAGCAATAACTGAAAAAAAAAACCAATACGAGACTTGGTACATAACATATAAGGGACACAAAAGGACATAATCAGATCGAACAAGACGAGAAAAAAGAAGTGGTCTGAACATGTGGAACTAAACAAGCTAACGTCTAAGAAAAGAAGAAGAAGAAGAAGAAAATGTAGTTAAGCATTTCCCAAGTTAAGAAAATTCAATATTTAATCATTAATTTAGTTTAGTTTAAGTTATCACTTCTGTCGGACGTACCGAGGGACAATTTTTTTTTAATTTAAAAGCTTGGAATGTTAAACACTGAACAAACAAATTTAAAATAAACGTTTAATCCTGCCGTGAAGAATAAAACATCCCCAGTTTAGCTTTCAGCTTCAAAATAAACCCGTTACAACCCGAAACTAATTGGGTACAAATGAAGGTCCTCTATAACAATTTCCATTGTCCCCTGTTTGCACTAGTTACAAATCGCAATTAATGGCATGACGTCATTGCCTGCGGTCGGCGCGGCACGGCAACTGTCGCCATCTGCAAGCCAACATCAGCAGAGCACAGCGCACGGCCGCTTTTTGTTCGCGGCTTGTTAGCCATTGTCGCGCGTTGGTTAATTATTAAAATATGCCGCAAAGCCGGTCCGGCAATATTCAACACAGCGCGCGTTAATTATATTTTAATTCGGCTGAGCGCGCGAGCAGCGCGGCGCGAGTGCGCGGATTTGCAGTCGCTAATTTACAACCGTCGCGCAAAACACCGCCGCCGAAATGCAAAAGCTTTTACACCGACGAAGCAGGACGAAGCAGCAGGACGCAGCAGCCGCAGGAACAACAACAACTGCCAACTACACGCGACCAAAAACCTCCAAACTTCCCAGACTGATGGCAGTGCCATCTATTGCACTTTCCATATCCGCATGCAGCATTAATTTGTCATTTCTTGCGTTATATACACTACTATGCACGAAGCTAGTTCTCTGTTTTTTTTGCGTTGTTTGCAAACTTTTATTTTCTGTGCAGATTTTTACGATAAGACGTGCACTTTTATAGCGACGATAAACGGAAAGGGTTTTCTTCGCGATGCAACGCCAAAGGACGCTCAAGAGTTCAAATTGCTATGGAGCGCATTAAAAAATCATCAGCGAACAAGCGCGCTGCGAGATAATACATTAATATATTAATAAATAAACGAGCGAACGAAAGGCGATACAACATGTACAGGGGAATTTCGTCGTTCTTGTATGTGCTAAAAATCGTAATGTGATGTGCGAGATTCAATTAGATTTAATGATTCATAAAATTTTAGCATGCTTCTTTTTTTGATGATAATTATTTAAATTAGAACGATATTACGTTCGATACGAAAGTAGTTCTTAAAATGGGCACCTCCTGATGGACCATAATGAAGTAAAAAATCCTTTGATATTACTACAACGCCCATTATTTTATGAAATAATATTACTATTATGTGATGTGTAGATGTGAGAAAATATAAAATTGTCTATCACTCAAGTTGAAGCAGTGCAAACATTAAACAAAAAGAAAAGTTAAAATCGGATTGTTAGTTTATGATCTATACGCCGCCTAAATTCGGCTCGCATTCACCAGTAAACTCCCTACTTTCATTATCGCTTGTTTTACTTTATTTTGATATAAGAGAAGAATAGTTAAGTAAAGTTTGCAACGCTGAATACATGTAAACATAAAACCTATAGAAATTTAAACAAATTAAAATTAATTGTAAAATATAAATGTATATTTCTCAAGCGCGATGATATGCGCTGCCAATATGTGTCGCCACCATACTTCATACTTCATTTCAACCCTTTAATTAAAAAGAGTTCCAATTTTAAAGTTCAAATAAGTAGAAAATTGATTCCCCCGAAAAAAATCCACCGAATTTATTACGCCACCGACATAATTATTATTCTCCACTCCCACTGGCAGAAAAAAAAACGGCCCGATGCGGTGCGGTGTGTTAACACAAGAATAATGGATAATGGGAAGCATAAAAAACGTTATTTGATGGATGGATTGCCCTATTTCGCACCAAATTCCACGCTCCATATTCCGTCGTTCCGTTCCATATTCGCAATATCCATGTACGAAATTCCCCCCTGAAGCAATGTACGCGTAATAACGCATTTTCCTCATGCGTAGGCACTTTTCGCGTACCACAATTTACCATCTTACCAATAATGCTACTAACCTACTCTCCCACACCCTCTCGGTAGCCACCAATGTAAATCGAATTTTCGGCAACAAATCGAATTACGAACAACCAACTCAACGGCAAGTAAACTAATCGCAAGAATGATATATCACTACTGTCTGCCTGCAAAGCGTCAAAACAGTCTGCGGCCCGAAAGTTTTACGGCGTAAACAAGCGAATATAATCGCGCAGAAAAAAGTCGTCATTGTCTCAAGTTGCGAGTTGTGGCGGGGAAATAAAGGCGACAACCTGGCGCAATATAGTCGCTGAATAGAACAATGTTTCGTGATGAATTATAGCCTGTAGAGTAGGATTTCATAATTTGTTGTTGTATTCATACGCTGTGGCGCCACAGAAAAAAAAAACCGACGCGACCACAGTCGGTCATGCATTGTGACCGCAACTAACGGCATGCAAATCGCACACAATGTGGATGACTTAGTAGTGCCCCTCGTTCGCTCTGCTAAGCCGATGATATGCATTTGTCCCCTACTGTGCAGTACAAGTCGGAGCAATTATTGTAAGCCATCAGGTTGTGACTCGATATTTCCCTTGGAATCGTGATTTTATAGACTTAAAATATCTTTAGAGAGGCTTCTATCCAAATTATCAGATCAATTTCAAAGAAATACTTCTATATGGTGAATATGAGCCGAGAGCGTTTTTAGAAAGTGCAAACGTGGATGTGCAACGTGCAACGTTAGTGAAGCCATTTTGTTGGATGAAGGGATTATTAGTAGTGTTAAAGATCGGAGTCCGGATGCAATATATGGATTATTTCTAAGTTTCCCAACTTAGAAAAGCAACCACTTGGCTGGGGTACCTTAACGAGGGAGTTAATACGAGTGTCGAAACTCTAACCCAACCAAAATCTACCAGGTTATGAACAAGACTTGCCTCCACCAAGTTATGATTAAGACCATATAGACTAACCATATCTAGACCTCCCACTCTAACAGGTTTGTTTGGTTCCAAATTCATTAGCGCCACTACCCAATCGGCTGTTGCCTGAATTACTTCGCCAAACAATTTTTCCAAATATGACAAATTACACTTAAAATTAATTGAGCAGAACTAATAATAACCACAGTAATCGAGTCCGGTGAATAAAACAAAATAATCGAAATTTCAAAATTTATACAAAATTACAGAAAAACATAAGTAACAGAAAAATTATACTAAATTATCATTTTAGCCTTTTACTACGCCGAGATTCACACATTTTTCGAGCTTTCATATAAATTGGATCTTTCACACTTTTCAACCTTTCATGACTCCCTTCCATACATCTATTCACATTTGCGCAATAATTCTGTCGGATGATACACGGTGGAAACTTATACCGTTTTTATAAGTATTTTTGGCAATGCCAAACAGCACACTTGAAACCCATTTTTAGGGAAGGCATTTTAAGGAAGGCAGAATGGTCGCAGAAAGCGCAAATCGCTAGTGACAAAATGGCGACAAACAAAAAAGTGCCGCACGCTTGCAAAGATTATTCGAGGTTACCTTGTTTACCAATGTTCGATCAAAATCGGGTACACTCGTTTTAAAATACCACAGCGCCATGCAACGTGTGTTACTTCAACTACTGGCGTTGCCAAAGCGAGAACTCCCCCACCACCAAGAGTTGGACTACCTTGATTACGACTGAATATATTTTTCAAAACCTAAAACAAGCTTACAAAATTCCTACTGTATATAATTCTACACATGGGGACGAACTACCACTCGTATGCATCTGACATCGATACATTAACTTGAAGAGTTTCATCTTGTGTACAAAAAAATCCCTATGGGAGATAGAGCTAATTGTAAGTTAAATACATTTTCTCAAAAGCAAAGACTTATCTAAACATTTCTACGATGCCATCAAACGCCTAACCTGCCCTAATAATGAATACTCAAAAACAGACATCTATTTAAAACAAAAATTATGAAAAAACAACAACTACCTTTAATACAGCTGTAAAAACTCTAAACACACGAATATGATAAACATTCAATCAAAATTCACAGGATATTGAAATTACAAACCATTCGTATCACAAATATTACAATAATATGAAAAATAAGTACGCACACAACAGTAGGTATAACAACTAGGAGATATACATATACTAAGATCTACTCTACCCACCCATTGATAATTAAAAAAAACTATTACTAACACCACCCATGGAATGCACGTAGATGTATTAGTGCTAAAGGGATTATTTAACATCAAAGTGCATTTCCTTCAATTTTGTCAAGGAAATTTATATCCAATCCCCCCGAGATGTCTATCCATGGCTAGGATATATGTGTGGGACTGAAATAATGCAGTTCACTGCAGAACTGCTGCGAGGCAAAGCGCTTAGCAGGCGAGCATCTTTTCACGCATGCTTTCATTCCACAATTCTTATTAGCTCTCACTGGGAAATAATTATTTTTTCCTTTATCGCATGCCGCGCAGACATATTGCATTAGAGCTACTCGCCAACCGCCGCCAGCCACCAGGTTCCAAACCGCCACCGTGGGGCTTAATGAGGTGTCAAGCAGCCTTCCACCGGGCAGCAGCAGGCTCAGGCCACAACCGCAGCGCGTCAGCCGATATCAAGATGTTACGCGCGCGATAAGCGTTAATGATTCCATTCCAGATGCAAAAATTGACGACTGCAATGGATTCGGAGAAAGATCTAAGGTATCTTTCACATAGAACACGAGCGATTCGTGAACTTCATTATAACAATTTATGGTCCAGTCATGTGGCGCAGTGGTCTGGTCTATGGCTACTGACCACGAGGTCCCGCGTTCGATTCTCGGTGGAGATGCATAGTAAATTGAATTCTTCTTATCAATAGTGTTAGCCACTAATATGACTAATTACATTGCAAAAGAATTGAATAGAGCTAATGACCATAGCAGTCGATACTCGGTAAAACTCAAACAACAACAAAAACACTTTATGTAAAATGAAGTTCTATCACGTTCCTAGTCTACTTCTAAAGATGCCATCTATTTCTTACACGCTTTGTATCATTGATCTGTGGTATTGCCACAGCTGTCAACTGTCCGGCGTCACGCATCTTCAGGCTGTACCTGCATAGAGCTACTGGAGGAGAGATTCCTACGTAGTCTTCAGTGAGAAATCGTTTCTTCTTCTGATTCGCCTGTGCTTTTTATGGTGCGGGCTGAAGTAGTAACATTCCTATCTTTATTGCTTTAAAGACACTCCTCCTATTACTCTACATCTAAAACACCCCTTATCTTCCACTAAACTTGCAATGTACATCTGCACAACTCAAGTATGCAACTAGGAAAAAGAGAGCCATCTGTGGCGCATTACATCGCATGCGAGGAGGAAAGAATTGAGTTAATTGAGGTGCTAATGCAATTTTCATTTTCCCTCCCCGTTTCGCAATCAACGGCAGAGACCGACCCATCTACCCACCTAGTGAATGCAACGGCCAACAACGGTTAACAAACGCGTACTGGTTTCGCAACTTCGGAGGTGAGAATCCTCCATGGACAAATCGTGTGCGGGGGTTTGCAATTCTACTCGCATTCGCTTCGCACACGCGCAGGATGGTAAAATATGCGTGCGTAATATGAATTTATTGCTTTGCGTTCGCCTCATTTCGTCTTTGTTGCGCGCGGTGCTGCTGGTAGGTATATTTTGTATCTTATCAGTGGGTATTGGAAATTGCATGTCATTTGCAAATTGCAGCCGGAACATATGTAAAATAGTGTACTGGTTTACAGTAAGATAGGCGAATACAAATGGTTTGAAATATACATTGGCTATTAGTTTTTAGTACAAGTTTTGTATAGATATTCCTTTTTTTTTGATAATTTTCCAATATTTGCCATCAGAATTGAATTTAATCAATTTACCTGAAGGTCCAATAGTACAGATCAAACGACATACATTGAATATTTGATTTCCCTTAAATGTATTTGACAATAACTTGCTCCTCAAATAGTCCTTTAATTCTTCGTTACTTTTGTACCCATTTTTCATCAAATGGCTAGCTTTTTAAACACTTAATGGCGCGCTATATTCATCTAAATGTAATATGATCGATTAAATGTCTTCTAAATATTCTAAATACATGGGCGCCGATAGAAATATTTCCAAGTTTATTAATACACTGATTTTCAAGTTTTCACCGAATTGTAACCTTTTCAAAATGTCTTCTACTCCATTTTGACAAAGCTTCAAAGTCATAATAATTTCCATAGATTTATTATTCTATAGTATATTGTACTACACGAGCATGAGATGCTCGGCATTATTTCCGACTATGACAAATTTCAAGACATACGAGTGAATAATGTGTATTCCATGCGAGCGGTACACTTTATATACACTTTTCTATACTTTTCTACGTTTATTACGAACAAAAATATTAATTAGAACATTTGTTTTCTGGTATCGGTGGATCTGCTGTCGAAAATTAAAGAAAGGTTTACCTATCGGTCTTGCCTAGCACAGAGCCATCTACCAGTACTGTTATGAACAGCCGTAGGTTATGAATGCCTTTACTTAATAAAATTATATACTTAATACAATTAAATGTGCATATTAGAAAGCAGAATCAAATTATAAAGTAGAAACTATAATTGTTTCAACAATTATGCAGAACTAAACACCAAAATAGATTTTTATAGTGAAATAAGCACCAAAATGTAATTTCACATAAACTATCGTAATTTTCTCTGATTGCATTGTTCCCTATTCTCCAAATGTAATTCGATTAAATCTATACGTCTTTCCGACTAAGAACAGTAAGTTACTGCAAATTTCTTTATATCCCCAAAGCAATAACACCACAACACACAATCCCATAAAATAAAACTGCAAATAATAAGCAATGAAAAAAGAAAAATATAATATCCAAACATGCGATCAAAAAGCAATCCCCAATAAACATATCTAAACGTTTACTGCATAATAAATCAAACGGAAATAATTCGCCACTAAACTTGCGGATAAAACACCTGGATTTATAAGTATTTGCGCAAGAGTTTACAGCTTTAACTGCGCGCAAATCCGGTAATTAATCGCAGTGTGACACATTCAATTGGCTACCGACCGTAAGTATTTACTTTTAATTATCGCAACCCGAAGCCATCGTGGGCATTTGCGAAATTCACAGATTTGCAATGCTTTATGCAAACAGTCGAGAGGAGAGAGAAAGGGAAAAAAACTCACGAGTCAATTGCTCGCATTACCAATTTTTTTTGCATAAAGCCTAAAGGTTCAGTGCTAGCCAGCCATGGACTCAACGAAATGCCCGTGCCCTTTTGCACAACAACAAGCGGCATAACCTTCCGGTAATTAAGAAAATCCCTTATCGACGCGCCGGCACGAGTGTCTGCCGTTTGTTGACTCTCTGCCGCCACCCACGCATATACAAGTCGGTGTGAAGGATATAGAGAGACAGCAGAGAATACGGGTCGGTGGAACATTACACCAAGCGTTGTTACTGAACCGCCCTCTCTTGCCGCCCCCGGCTGCCATTACCTCGTACTGGCGGAGGTTTTTGGTGCGGCTCCAAAACATTAATATAGGAAATTCATAACACCCCGAGGGCTTTTCAATCAATTTCCATTTGCTTGCGCCCGCGCAAACTTTTTGCCACAAGCTTGCAAGCGGTGCTTTCTGTTTTAGTCATTCGTCCCGGACTTTTCCTGATTTTTACCCATACTGTTTCCCTTGTGAATAAAGGATGGACGGACGGATTATATAGGAAAAGATTGTGTGAGATATATTCCAAAATGGGAAAAAGAATTGCAGATACATTCATTGTCAAAATAAGATAACGAAGGCAACACATGAAATTCACACAGATGTTAATAAAATCGATGAAATGTCTTATTCAAATCTTTTGGACGATAATTTACAATATATAGCTTCGAAATTGGATTCTAAAACTTTTAGAAAGAAGGATACTTAATCGAAGGACACTTAATCGAAAGACACTTCATCGATATAACCTAAATCCCACGTCACTTCATCGAAAGACATTTAATCTTTAATCTAAAGACACTTCAGCAAAAGGCACCTCATCGAATGAAACTAAATCGAATGCATTTAATCGAATGATACTTAATCTTAGGATACTTAATCAAAGAATACTTAATCGAAACAGGTCTAATCAATTGACACTTAACCGAAAGACTTTTAATTACTTTAAAAACTTTATTATACTTCATGAAAAATCATTTAAGCGAAGGACACTTAATCGAATGACTCTTAGTGGAAAGGCATTTAGAGAGACACTTAATCGAATCGCCCTTAATCGATAGATTTTTAAGCGAAAGACATTTAATCGAAAGGCATTTAATCGAAAATGCTACATATAGGAGAATAACTTAAAACAGTTTCACTAAAGCTTCGTAAAGATACCAATTTAAACCCTGTCTCCAAACACATGTTCGCACAAACTCGTCAAAATTAACATCGAACAAAGAAAGGCTACAAATGCATCATACTCTAGTTTCGCTTTAATCAGGCTTTGCATCTAATCCAGTTTCGACCAAAAAGAAAAATATGGCGCCAGTTTGTAAGTAGATTACTTTGATTTATCTCGCATTAAGTAATATTTACGTTTAATTTAATCGCTTTGATGCATGTGTGCATATGCCGTGCGCGCTTATCCTGACCTCCTTACAATGCGCTCGCGGCATAAATGCATGCGAAAATATATTGGGTTCTTCATTAGCAGCAGTGGCGTTTCTGACTGCTTGCTTGCTGGCCTGTTCTCAGCAGTAGTTGCGCAATTTGTGCATGCGCCAGCCACAATTGCACATGCGCGTTTGTGCCGGTGAAGGCCGAAGATGAAGATTGGCATTTTACGTGCGATGTCGTTCAAGGCGACGCTAAATGCAGAAAAACGCAGTCGCGCACACGTGCAATCATCGCAAATGAATGCTGCACTATGATGGTAATGGCGTTCAGCCTAGGTAGGTAGCGAGCGTCCGCGATTGGGAATTGCATTTGCTTAAGTATTGTGTGGAAATAATGCTACTAAGCGAGGTTATGTCACTTTTTTTATTGAAGGTCGCGCACGATTCTCTTATACAGCTTTTAGTTGTTGTGTTTTACTGCTATTTTTAGCATATTAAGTCATTTCTGTTTATTGGGACATTTATGTGACTTTATTTAGGTGAATTGTTTAATTATATTGTATTGTGATAATCTTAGCATTGTATGAATGACTATGATATATTTGAATATTAATGATTTTTAGGAGTACACTTAGGAGAAAATTGGTTTATAGCAAGTTTAAGTTTGCTTATTTTGTTTAAAGGACTCGTAAGTGACTTCATTTAGGCGAATTTTCTTAGCACTTTTTGTTGATTTCTCGTACTGGCTTGTCACGATCGAGGGTTTCCGTAGAGTTTTTTTGATATTTAAAAGATTTTTCCTTAACTGGTAACTTTAAATGTAACTTTTTCTATTCTATCTATAAAGTATCGACATTCATGAATAAAAGAGGAAATCGTGCAAATAAAAAAATCCCACCAAAATCGATACAGACAATACTCTAAAATTTGATTTTGACCACGTCAACAGTTCGATTTCGCGAATGGCAAATATGCGCGACACAATTGGATCGGGAATCGTTAAATAAAATTGGCTACTTCGGTCTCGAAGGGTCGCCGCCTCCCCCAACGGTAATCTAATGCAAGTGCACGCCAAAGCAGTGAAATGAAATATGATAAGCACTTTTGTCGAAAATAAATAAGTTTATAGAGAGGCACAGCACACATGACGGTCGACGTCGTCGACGGCGAAAGAAAGAAAAGGAGAGCCACGCATCCACCAGGAGCACAAGCTGCATAAACGCGTCGTTTTTCCCTCAGTTCACCCTTAAACCTTTACATCCTTCACATGTATACACCCACAATACATACAGACATGCTTACAACAAACACATGCAAGACGACGAAAACGAATGTAACAATTTTAACCGAATCGCAAACTTATGCCTGAATGTGTTTCCAAGAGCATCGAATATATTTCCTTTAAAAAAAAAATACAGAAAACGCGTAGCGAAAAGAAGTGAACGAAAAACATGTAAGTGGCAATTCGCATTTCGCCATTTCCAGTGCCCTAAACATGTGAAATATTCGCGTACTTTCATATTTTCATAAACATTTCCATATTTTTTTGGAGAAAACAAACTACTTACCCTCCGACCATAAAAAAACGAACCTTCCATCATATTCAAAATGACCACCCCACACTTTTTGATTCACATTTTTACAATTTGCAATCGTCGTATATTTTATGCATGACTGCAGTGCGAAACCATGAGGCGTAGGGTGAAGGAAAATGCTCTTCGCCTCGGAAGAACTTTTCTCCCAACTTTTCATAATCTTTTCATACGCATTTCATTCTAAGGAGTTTAAGCGCCTTCGACGTGGATGGGGGTGGAAATAAAACACGCGCAAAAGTTGTCGAATAAGTTGGTATAATTTGATGTATCCCTTAACTTCAGGTCGTGTCGGCCGCCACCGCCACGTGCCATCTCCCTTTGTTCCTCTGCAGACCACCTCCGCACCCTGCTTGAGTGGGTTCAACTAGTGTGAGTGACTACGCGGGGTAGGGCGAGGATGGATGTGCAACATCGGGCGATCGGAATCCGCGAGCTTTCGCCGGAAAATGTTGACTAAGCCCCGCATTCGTTTCGCAAACCGTGCACGTTTCGGACACTTTGTTGTATGTTTCCCTCGTCATTGCGATGCTGTTTTTAGCGCCAACCCCGAAGTTCGTCAACGTCAACTCTATCATAAACTCTAAGCTTACAGGGCTTTCCGAAATGTTTGCAAAAATATCTAGGTGAGCTTACGGTTCACTTTATATGGGTAACTTTTTTTACTTTTCTGTTAAACATGTGTCTTTAAGAGTTAGAAAAGTTTGAAAGGAAATAGTTTATGAAAAAAGATGAAGCTAGGAGTTTTAGAACAAAATATCGTTTCACATCTTCTACGAAAATACTTGTGAAAGTCGTAAAATCTTACTTTCGTAATTTCATATTTGAAATCCGGGTTTTACTGCGTAACCGTAAAAGTTAACCGAGCATTTTTCTTCAGTGTACACATGAATTATTTTATAATTTCACCACAGTATTAGAATACTGAAATCATGAAACTCTGGGACGGATAACCCGAAACTCGGGTACGGTTACCTTTACTTGTAGCCAGGTTATCCGTCGTCATTTTAAGAAAATGTTCTTTTTTTAAATTATAAGATGTTAAAAGAACGTTATGCTAATTTTCACGAGAAAAAATGGCAAATGCAAGAAAAAATAAAATTGTAAAATTCTGTTACATATTTCACTCGGAATTTCACAAGATAAAAGAAATCCGATTGCGCTGATAAGCTAAAACTCAAACATTAACTACGGTTAGCGACTGGAAATTCCAAAGAAGCATTTATTATTCGAGCCCAGATTGCGCACGCGGGTATGCCATTTGAAAGGCAGTCGGCTGGCTCAAAGAAGCACTCGCTTTGCTGCCGCTGCCACCGCCGCCGCCGCCACCGAGAAGTCGCCCCGTCAACCTTCAAAATGTTGTCATCGTCGCCCTCCTGCCGCCGTCACCCTGTCGTTGTCGCCTCTTACGAACACATCGCGCTTCGAGTGTTTCATCGACCGAACACACGCCGCGCAGCCCGTCCGCCACCTCCACCAAACCGCCCCCTCCTTCGACGTACGCCTCGTCGATTTGCCGCCGTCATGCTCGCATATCGCCCGGCCACCAGCATGACCTCTCACACTCTCTGTGCATGCTGCCATCGTCCAACGAACGAATGGTGGGAGATAGGGTGTGTGGGAGGAAGGTGGGAGCGGTTTTGAAGTGTCGCTTCTCGCATCTCGCCCTCGGTTCAAGTGGCGAGCACACGACTCCAAAGTGCATGATTCTTTAATTCTTCAAAGAGAGGGAGTTTAATTCGTCCTTAAAAATAACGAAGTGTAATCAACGAGAAGCGGCAGGCAACACAACAGGAAAAATAGCAAAAAAATAAGTGGGCAAAACAAAACATGGACACAAAGAAACTCTTCGGCAATGACGTTGAAATCCGAAAAAATACGCACGGGGAGAAACATCACTTATCGCAACTCTTTTTTTATAGACGTCTTCTGGTTGTAAAAAATGATACTTAATTCCTGTGATATGCAGGAAAACACCAATGCATCATTTTTATTTTCGGTTTTAACACCTAAACCCTATGGATCTAAAGAGATAGGTACGGACAAAACATATAAATAAAACTAGGAATTCACTGAATAAAAACTCTAAAATTCGAAACCCGGGTTTCAAATATTACACCAGACTGACAAGAATAAATTAAACACGAATTTTGAAAATGTTAGTAACAGTTCAGAAATTAAAAACTCGAAACCCGGGTTTCAAAAACGATAAATCGAGTAACAAGAAAAACGAGTTTTAATAAAAATTCATAACTAAAAGTCAAAATATTAAAATTTTTCGAGGAGTGACAAAATAAAACTTGGTAAACTTGAAACCCGGGTTTCAAGATATTATGATATATAGTACAGGCATTTTTTAAGTAAGACTACAAATAAGAATATATTTAATTCCCGATAATATAGGTAAATATCGCTTTTCCACTCACTGCAATCATTTTTTATTGTCGCTTTTAACATCTACAGCTGAAGGATGTCAGGAGATACAGAAGGACAAATGAAATGACATCATTTACGTGCCCGGGGACGCAAATTGAAGGACTGCACGTCCGGAGAAAAAGTCCAAGGTAGTAAAGTCACCTCACCATCCATCCCCGCGTCGCTCTCAGGGACCACCAACCACCACCACCTCTCCTTGGGGGGAGTGCAAGTTTCCGCCTAAAAGCGAACGAGAGCAAACACAAAAATAAATTGGGCCATTCATTATGACCCTTTTGCCGGGGCACTTTAGTTTACTCTTTGCTTCGGCGCGCCTACACCCATCCCCTTCAGTCGTCTCCCAACTTCACCGGAGTCCGGAAACTCTTAATTTACTCTTTCAGAGTGCGCGAATATGCTGGCGGGTTATACACAAGCTCGCCGGAATGAGGCAGTCATTCACTGTCGATGGTAGCGAAACATTAAATATTCCGACAATTCCTCGAGGGAATGTCCGGGACGCGACAAAGAAACATACTGCAATTGAGGAAAGACAACAAGACGAGTACTACAAATAAAGATTGATAAGAATCCCGTGGTATAAAGAATAACACAGTTTTCATCCGAGTTTTGGCAAATTTATAAGATTACATAACTTGAATAAAACAAAAACTGAAAATCCGGGGTTGACAAGTAAACCCGGGCCACGAGTTTATTTGTCAAACCCGAATTTCGAGTTTTCTTCTCAATTCCGGTTTTGCATAGTTTCAGGAACATTTACGGAAGCATAACAAAAGCTCACTAAGGTCAAAGTCATCCTGCGGTTGCATTTATAGCGTTTATTAGGAATAGGAATGCAGGACGCTTGTGCTACGAACGAACTAAACACATGCGCAGCATCGCGATGTTCATTAATACATGCCGCGCGGCGTTTTAATTAAGTTCTAGGCTCGCGCGTCCCGTGTTCTGTCCATCATGACCGGGGCCACGGATGGCATGGCAGTGGATGGGAAATTTCATAAAGGCATGTAATACTCGCCAGCCTCGACCACGCCATGCGCAATGCAAACCATCCGGGGTATTAATTTAAAATTAATTTCGGAAAAAAACGCGCGTCGTTTGGAACTAAAACAAAAAAGACGGCGAGCTCGCTTCGAACAAGTGACTTTTAAATGTTTAAATCACTTTTGCAAAGTCCAAGTTTTTAAAGTTCGCTAGCTGTTTGTTTTTTTTTTTGCATGAACTCACTCATAGGAGGTAATCCTATAAATGTGAGTATGTTTTTCGGTGGGATGATTATTGCATAAAATGACCTAGAACTTTCACGTGCTGAGTGCATTTCGCACGAAAACCTGTCCGACTGCTACAGGTTATGTTACATTATGCGGCTATAAAAAGTCATGTTATGTTTTTTTTTTCGTTACTGCTTGAAGTTGCAGCATAAAGTTATATAAAGTTGTATATAAACAACTCGACGATTGTGAAAAGTTGAAATGACTCATTTCCGTCAACCGGTACATTTTCAAGAACGCCCGGTAGATTTTTGCACCGAATTAGAAACGATTGGTAGTCGTTAGTTGCGATTGCATCCAATCGGAATATTTCGCGAAATAAAAGCGAGTGTAACAAAAAAGCGAAACGAATGTGAAAGAGTGTGGCCAAACCATCTGGTGCGATTTTTTGCGAATAGTTCGTCGACATACAATGTTGCACCACATTCACCGCTCGAACACCATGTCACATACAGGCACAAACGCAGGCACATGGTGAAAACACACGGCTGCAGGATTCGCAAACGAGGTTCGTTAACCTGCTACACGCCACGCGGTTTGTCCCGAATCGAATTCCTTGTGGAAGTGAATCGACCACCATCATATCGCCGACTCGCATCGAGATCGCAAATATTTGCTTAATGCATGCGCGATTATAGTTTGAGATGAGGGAAAGTTTGCTCCAACTCGTTAAGGGACTCATCGATTTGAATGTTTCCACTTTTTTTTCTCCTGTATCTCTCGTTCTGATAGAAATTTTTTTAAGTACCAGCATAACTTTATTTCTACAAATAGTACTAATGAGTAGGTAATAATGTATGTTTTATAAAATAGGAGACTAGGAGAAATGTCTAAGTGAATTATCTGGCCCCCAATCCAGAGCGGCGCAGCACCGGCGCACATTATCCAATTTTGGGACCAAACCGCAACATAAATCTAAAAGTCGTATACTAAACATTTCTTTAAGTATTTCTGTATTCTATTTATTATAAATAATATTGTAATGTTAAATTATTGTAAATATACACTTTCAGATGATACCAAACACTTAATGGTTTTTGGGGGGGGACCCATTTATGTGACATATGTCCCCCTAAGATTTTCTGGTCAAGTTTTCACTTAACCTTTTTTTATAATGACATATAATGGCCCATAAATGGGTCCCCTTATGAACTTAAGTATATTAACAGCGAATAAAGGGGTCATCCCCCGAAAAAAGATGGGTAACTCATCATTAAAATCAAGGTCTTTATCATATTCATATAGCGGCTTCTCTGCAGTACAAACAAAATTCAATAAATAGTATATAACGATACAAGTGTGGAAACGGAGATTTTGGCCACGCTGCTGCGTGCTAGAAGCGAGTGCCAGTGGCTATAACTGCACCAATAGCCATTTATGATACACGAGGATCGTTCATTATTTTTTCGCAGGTTTTATTAAATGTTTGTTCCAAAGTCTTTTTATTGCATAAATCATAACAATATAACAATAGGAAGTCTTGACGTCTAAAAACCGACATACGTGTATTAATGCAATTCATTCGTCGTATCTTGAAACTGAAACAGCTAGTAACGATTTTGTCGCAATCTTACTGCTAAACGGTGTTTCGGTAGGTGGATAAATACGAAAAATATATAACCCAAAATAATACTACTGACTAATGCTTGTTAAATTAGCACACGTTAATACAAATTTAAATGTGTAAATTAATTCCCAACGCAGCTCATTACACGATAATTTGCATGTTTCGCGATTGCAGGGTAGTAAAATATTCGCCGCGAAATTCCCACGGAAATTTATTACGCCGTTCTTCACACTCTGCTGCATGTGCTAAAAAAGCGTGAACAAGCCACCTAATCCGCATGAAAAACTCGCCTTCGCAGCAGCACTTACGCCTTGGTCAATTATTTCGGCTATACTTCAATCTACTTGAACCGCCGCGAAACAGATGGCGCTAATGTAACGCTAATTGAAAGCGATCCGCTGCGCATTTCCATAAAGCGTTGGAAATGTGAGTGTGCGTATATATGGACCTAAGTATATCCATATTCAGAGATGAACGTATGTGAAGTGAGAGATACAAGAGGGAGATAAAAGATGAAAGTCTAGCGAATGCCTTGATATTTAATTCGCTTTGCATTGCGATGTCGCAAGCGATGACTAAACACCGCATCGCCACGTTCCGTCGATAGATTGGAAATGATATCGACACAATTTGCGTTGCACACATTTAATATAAGACCACGTTTAGATTCAATGTGATGCGATCATAAACATCAACTTTAGAGCCTCATCAACGAAAAAAAAAAACAATTCTCATTGCATTTGATATAAACATACCCTAATAATATCGACAGTGAAATAAGTAAATAAGAGATGCGAGAATAGCGAGTAGAGTAATTGAACGATTTCGAAAACCGTCGGCCGATTGGTAGATAAAATGCAAATGCAAAACATTACGGCGGCATAGCGGCGACGGCGGCGGTGAAACAGTGGCGGCTGGCGGCGGTGGCGGCACGCGAGAATCGATCCGGCATGGCCGTGAGAGCTGGACGTTAATTAACATAACGCCGAGTGCAAATTGCGCTTCGCGTGCGCGTGTGGGTAATTGTGTATGATAAGTCACCGCAGCACAGCCACTGCAAAAATCTATGAAAATGCACGAGTATTCCGCGCAACATACCTTACTCGCACAAATGACGCATGTGACGTGAACTATTTGCAGGAAAAGAAATGCACGGCGAAACGACCTTGGCGTGCATGTGATTTTAACTGTGCACTAGTGCTATTTAATATAATACGTTATAAAATGCGATTTTATTTTAATTTTGCCTAGCTTTACAGCAACGTCAACGATGGCAGTCTCGACTAAAACAGTTTTTATTCATTTATTGTTTTGCTCTATTTATATAGTAACCTAAATTTGACGACTTAAGAAAGAAATAACACTATTAAGTTAAATGAGAAGTATATTAATATAAATGTTAATATACTTATCAAATGATTGCACAAAGCGGATAAAAAGAGGGCAATGTATTTGATTTTTCTACGTAAACTAATTGGAATATCGGATCGGGCATAAAAATCAGCAAAATTAGGTAATATTAGTTTAGCTAATATTTAGAATATTTATAATTTTTTTGTTATTATTATTTTTACATTGCCTGGAGTACTGAAGCCTCTGCGGAGTGTCGCAAAATTACAACCTAAACCGTAACCAGTGAATTTAAAGATAAAGTTGTTAAAAAAGGAGTTTTAAAACAAATAAATGTTCTTCTTCTTCTTCTTGCCTGTGTGTGATTCTTGAATAAGCGTTATAATTACGCAAAAATCACGAAATCATAAAAAAAAATCACATGACAAAGGCAATAATAATGTATACAATTTTTGAGTCGGGATAATTTTGTGAGCAAATTGAAATATATTTTCGAAAAATCAAGTTAAAAAAATGATTGGTTATTTTTCGGTTATTTTCGTCACTTCGCCATTTTCGATTATATCTTCGCCATTTCTTATATTTTTTGCTTGAAATATGTGTTCAACACACGCGTATTATATCTCCTCAGACTCTATCAACCTTACCTAACCTAACTTATCCTAACTTAACCTAACCTAACCAAACATTAGGTTAGGTCATGCTCCTGTTAGGTTAAGTCTTTCCTGTAAAACGTCATCAAAAGGGCAAATTAACCTTCGGGACTTAAAAAAAACTACAACAAGAAAGTAAAAACTAACAGTTAATTAAAATTTAATTATGATGACTGGAAATACTAATACAAAATATCGAAATATCGAATGGGCAGCAGGAAATAAAAACGATAACAAGAGCAATATGCTGGCGGCGACACGTTCGCGTAAAATCAATCAATTTTTTAGCATGCCCTCCGCCCGTGTCCCGCCGCCATCGCCACCCCCAGGTACTGCCCACCCCAGCCACCACGCGGATGGAGTGCTTTGATAGCACTTTGAGTTCGATCTCCAATTACTCCTCCACTTTGCCGGCGAACTTCCAACTAACTGCGCGTAATTTACTCAAACAATAGCGTAACGAAGCAACATCAATTTGCGCTCGCGTGTATCCTTCGAATTCGCCACTGCCACCCTCCCCCATCGCGCCAGTACCGGCACCGATGACGAGACAAGACGTTGGTAAACGCGCGCCCAAGTCGCGAACTTGCTTTTCGGCAGACTCTTCGACGACTGCCACCTATCTCCGCACACACACAACACACTGCCGCCCAACTTTATCATCATTCAATTAGTCGTGCGGTGCGGCTTAATAAATCGATTGTTGCAGCGAAACGCTAAACATCCTCGCACAACATTTCACCTTATGTGCAAAGCCTGCATTTGCACACACACACACTTACACATACGATTCACGTACGAATGCAGGTACCATAAATTTCGGCAGGCAGGTAGACAGGGAAGTTGCAGAAATTGCGGTGAGGATTATGCCTGCCTGCCTGCCGCCAAACCGCCGCCGCCTGTTTGTCGATGATGATGGAGTTGAACCCGGAGGCAACGGTTCGCGGACTCTAATCACACTGGAAGGGTGGGCGGCGGGAAGGTGGGAAGCTAATGCATGCAAAATGCATATCACCATCAGCGGGTGGCTGTTTAGCGTCGCATTAAATGCTCGCGCAGATGTAGGTTTTGCTCCTTTGTGACAAGCGCGCCGGCATTAATATATTCGCTTTGAGGCGTAATTAATCGATTTCATAGCCGGCTGTAATTTAATTATTGTTGCTAGTTTTGAATAATCCGGCAGAGCCAATTGTTCCCAATGTTGAATAATTCACGAAATGTTTGGGTCAAAGTTTGCACAATCCTGAAATGGAGTAGAATAGAATTGAATTCGAAGAGTTTTCGAATTTAACCAAAGGAAATCGTTCACAATATAATTTTATTGGATTTTCTAATGGTACCTACTAACTAGAAGCGCTACGTAGCGTCGAAATGGGGTATTAAAGAATTTTTTAATATTTCTTTCAGGAATTTTCAAGTTTCTTCCAAAACCCTTACATATGATGGAGAAAAACTTAACTGACATACCTTTAAAATAAAATACATAAAGAGAAACGTAGAGTTTTTTGACAGTGCCTATAACTCACTCATAGCGCCACTTATGGTGGAACGATTAAACACCTACGTTCCATTAAACGGAACGTTTAGAATCGTCCTTATGAATTTTCTAAGAGTATATATTTTTAGCGTTTTTAGAAGTAATACTTTTTCATTGTCTTATATAAGAAATAATAAAACAAATTTTCCAAAAATTGCCTGCTTAACTGGGATACTTTTAGGATTAAATGTTTAACGAGAATCGTTTCTTTTTTTTTAACTGTGCCCACCTACTTATAGCGCCACCTATCGTGAAAATGTTGTTTTGTTTTTTCGTGACGTTCTTTGTATAATTTCCAAATGAAATAACGAAAAAGAGAATGAAAAAGAGAGAATTTAAGTCATGAAGCAGAAAGTTTTCAATAGTCACTTTGAACTTTTTAAGAATTTCTACCAACTGTCAGCGACACGTAACATAGAAATGATGTACTAAAATCTTTATTAAACAATTTTACCTTTTTTAAAGAAGTAATACTTCCTTGCATTATCTTCTATAATAAATTATAAAACACATTTACAACAAATATTTCCTTACTTTACAGACTCCAAAATCATTTCTAAGAGTACCTATCAACTTGTAGCGCCATGTCGCGTCGAAATGAAGAACTAATGTATTTATACAACAAGTTAAAAAACGACCGCCCTTTTTTAGTAATTACCAAAGCTGTAATTAATTTAAACTTTAAAACTTAAAAAACTACCAAATAAAATGCAATATTTTCAAGAATGGTGTATGTAACTTTCATTTTTAACTTCTACCAACTTTTATAAGGGTATCCACACACTAGAACCGCCCCACAAGGTCAATAAAGGGAACTAAAATTTTTCCAATTATTTAAACTTCTAAAGAAATTGATTGAAATAAAATTTCGTAAACTACCATTATACTACCAAAAAGTATATGTTGAAATATATATTTCTAAAACCAAAATTTACACATATACAAATACTGTTTACTCTATAACCATATGTAAGTTTATGTTTGTTGCAATGTAATATATCATGACAGCACCGACATTCTCACATAACCTCACCGGTATACATCAACGTCGGCGTTGAGCGCGCGCGGGGGTGGAATGCATGCTACTTGCTAGATTAGGTGTATGATTCCGTCTTGACGGCAAACGGGCACCGTAATAGATTACACCTTTTAGATGGATACCACCACCACTACCAGCACCAATATTATGTATTTGCGTCTACGTATGTGTAAATATATGAACGAATGAACGCGTATGACTGTATGTGGCGTGTGTCAGTGCCACGAGCCACATATGCGCGTCGAAATTTGGGCAAATGGTGCACCCGGGTGTGCACTCAATTCGCCTAATTACTTCCACCCATCCAGCGGCATCAACCTCGACGCGGCGCGGGGCGCAAGGCGCGCGCGGAGCGGCGAGACTTCACCAGGCCAACTAGGGAGTTAAGTTAACTAGTGCTTCATGAGCGCTTACCGTCATGCTGATGGCATATAAATCTACGTCACGATGTTGAAAGTGCGCGCCACACTTTGAACTTGCAGCATTGCATTCATTGTTGACAGATTTTGCGAACTTATTTCGTGGAGCTGTGAATTTTTAATTATGCCACTTGGTAGTATATATTTCTTGAACTATTAATCATTATTTCTTGATTTATCTATGATCAGTAGATCATTTATTATTACGTCTTGAGTAACTTTTCTCCTAGTTGTCGAAAGAGATTAGTGATGTTTGGTTTCCTAAGGGAATAGTACAACTTGTGTCTCCCCTAGTGACGAAATAGAGAACGAAACACTGATTTGGTTAACTACTTTGTTTCATGTCCGCATTAACTCCTTCAATACGTTTTCTAATTGTAAGAGTATCCCACCATGCTTAGCGCCACGAAGCGGCGAAATATAGTATTAGACACGGATTCAGTTAAACGCATTCTACTTAACACCTAATTAACTTCTTCAACACGTTTACTAAGGGTATCCTATAACACCTAACGTCACTTAACGGCGAAATAGAACACTACCAATATTTTTAAAACTTAGTAGTACAATTTTTAAGTACCTAAGTTTTCAAACAGACATGTCGAAGGAAATAATCTTTCCTGAAACGTACGTAGAAAATTAAATACAAAAATTTGCATAATTGCCATTCTTTGTACATGTAAGTAACTAATGATTATTGGTAGAAACATTAGATATGATAATAAGATGAATATTTTTAGATAAATTTACATAGGGATAATGTAGGAAAGCTGTTGCGGTTGTGATGTGCCCGATAAGATTTACGAGACAGGAAGAGGAAGTCGGACGCATTTTCGTGAGGCAGTCGCGTTCGGTTTGGGTTTAGGTTGCGTTGGTGGGTTGACATTCAAGGGACGTGAAATTAACGTCTCTATCTGCGCACCGCATCGACGTGCCACCGGGCACCCCCTAACGACATGTACGGAATGATAATCTAAATTTTCTACATTTTCGACCCCGTCGACGACGATGACGCCGACGACACTGACATAACGGTCTGGCGGGCTTTCCTTTCTCGGCCGGGCAAAACCACCCTCAAACTATGCGCAGCGTGCCATGTGCCTGCCCCCGCACAGCGCGCCACCGCTTTTGTCGTGTGCCCACATCGTCATCGTTGAATTAAATAAAGCCCCAAAAGCCGAAAGCTTCGTGGACACGTTACGCAGTCGGTGAGTAGTTGCGAGTATGCGCATAGTTTGCTGCCGAGGGTCTACGGGTTCCGATCCCCCAACAACGCCGCGCCCACGCTGGTTGCTTTCTTTTTACGAATTTGAATTTTATTACACAGCTTGTACCTGCATACGTAAGTGGGTGATAGTAGTTGATACTGTCCGCTATTGTTTCGGTCAAGTTTCGGTCACTTTCGGAAAACTCAATTATCCTCTTCCCAATTTTGGGGAATTTTTGGGTTATTTGGGTTCTTGTATGATGGGAATATTTAGAAATAGGTATATATTTCAAGGAATAATGGGATATTACGATAAGGATTGGTAGAGCCTTACTTTTGAATTTTTAATATAGATGGCGACACTAATTAAACTATACCTACACATTTCTATAGATAACTGTTTGAAATTGACAAACCGCGTACCTATTAAACTTCTTCCTTTTCTTCTTGAACCCTTTTAATAAAGGAAAACTAGGCAACTTCTTAGGCAAACCTCTTAAATAATATAAAAACTCAAGTTCTCTCAATCTTCTAAAGTTGACATTTTACAACATGGTTACATTTTGAGTAATAATTAAGACAATTTAAATATTTTTTTGAACTTTTCACTGATGTCAGTGTATTTTTAAAGCATGTAATTACGTCGTTTTTATATTTTCAAGTCATATTTTTATTAAATAAGTACCACTTGTGTCGAGGCAAACGAAAACACTATGCGGGCCCGTAGGGGAGGGCACATTTTACTTAAGTACGGTAAATTGTTACAACTCGACTTGACTTTTTTATTTTTCAAAAACTCGTTCATGTGTGCGACACGCACAGTAAAGTGGCCACGCATCAATGAGCGCCGTGTTGTGAAAGAAACGCAACAGAAATTATGTGCGCCTCCGCAGGAATATATGCAGTCGGCCATATGACACACGATACACACGCATAACCCTTCATTACGTATATAATTACAGAGTGTGCGGATTGTGAATATTATACTCATTTTTTGTTACATTTATTCGCCCAAGAAATTCGTCCCTACAAACCGCAAACATTTTGCCTGGTAATAATTTTAAGTAGATTATTATCGTAAAATGCAAATTGTAGTCAATTCTTGCTTGTTGCTGTATGTAAAGTAATTAACTTCGGTCTGGCAAATGTTTTCTTTCTTCTTTTGAAACATAGCTATCGCAAAAAGATGTATACACCTATAAAAATGGAGTCGTGCAAAAATTCGAGTAGATTCGTGTATGACTGGAAAAGTCCTGAAAAGAGGGACGAAATCTACTTTCACAGGGGTCGGCAATAGAGTTAGTGCTATCTGGGGAATTCATCAGCTATTGTGGCAGTTGTTTGCTTGTATGTTGTGAGGGAAGGTTGATATCGAAAGGTATTGTGACTTAATGGTCAGCGAAGGGCGCGTATTGTCACCGTGCAAACATAACCTTGTTAGTGCCGTACCCCTACGATGCATTATTCTATTCTTGTATACATGTTCTCACTATTCGTAGATACGTAGAATAGACTATTGTGTTTTCGAAATTCGTTAAATTGGAAACAGATAATTGAGTTTTTGGGTGGTGACCAAATTTGTACCATCGGTCATCTGAAATTTATTCATCAGAAATAGTTGCAATCCACTAGAGAAGGAGATTTGCAAATAGTTTCAAGAAAAACATAAATGTGGAATAGTACAAATATAATTTGAAGAGAGGGATTGCACATGAGCGTCATAAAAGATATAATGGCTCACCTATAGTGTGATGAAAGAATCGAGCAGAAAAAGTTTCGCATGGGAAACAAATGGATAGTGTTTCGATGTGAGAAGAATTTATAGCAATATGCCAATATATTTGTGCTATATAAAAATTGCATGCAATCCCGATGAATAAATGAAATTATTAAACAAAAAAATCATAAAATTGATTTTAAATCATTGAATATACTTTAAACAACTAGTTAAATAGCTGTAACCTCTAAAAAAATAGCAGAGGAAATTTAGTTGTGCAACGTTTAAGCTCGGCAAATCTCAAATAGAAACACGAAACTTTCCAGCAACTAAGTGCAACTAAACAAATTACAGTTGTAGGAAGGACTTGGCGGCAAGTTTGCGTGTCACTTGCACTCTCCGGCAAACAGCAACAAAGTGCATCGAGTGTCACCTTAAGCCGCCACACACACTCACTCACAAAACAAGCCACAACCGTACAAAACAGCACCACTCCTGCTGTTGGTTGGTTGCTGCTTGCAGGAAAGTTTGCGGAAGAAAAACAATCATGGCTAAACACATCCGCCGGTATGCAAATGTTTCATTTCCCCAGCGAGACGTCTCCGACTGGGCAAATAGTCATAGACCCTAAACTTCTTCTGGCCCTTCAGCAGGAGGATCACAAGGAGTAAGAGGAGGAGAACAGAGAAAAAAGGAACAAGATGAACAACAGTTCAGTGCAAAACCGGTTCTTCTCAACGAGCGGCGAGTGTAGGCGACACCCAGCCCGAGTCACAATTCAAACGTAATTACCCAATCGCTGTATATCTTCGCAGAGGGCGACTTAAGCTCTCGCCGACTTTAAGCTTCGAAAGCTTCGCAGCTTCGAAAAGCTGAGAGGACATTCCTGTGACATCCTCACACAGCACGTACACATTGTCACACACACACACACACACGCGCGCGCGCGCACACACACACGTGCCTACCTATCTACAGACACGTGTGTAAGGACGCAAAACATATTCTGGCCAAAGAGCCAGGAAATAAAATAAAAAGAAGCTTGCGGGGCCTGGGGCAGAAAGAGTAAAAGCCCGCCATGACACCACCGCATTGGGCAATAAATTACGATTTACTTTCGTAGTCGCAGGGGCTATTATCAACTGGCGCGTATGGAACGAAGGATTCATACAACCTTTCCCTATGGCCACCAAACGGGAATTAACTATCAATGCGTACGCCGTACATACCTACAGCCGCCCAAACGACGTAGTATAAACTTTTTGTTATTTGTTTCCTACCGGTTTCAAATTACAATGGGTAATAATTACCGTTTTTTTTTTCTTCACTATCGCTTTTTTTTTCACTATTCACTATCGTGAATAGTTCCAATGGCATTCCGGCGACATGCCAAACGTTGATAACATTCTTTTGAAACGTACCTGCAACAAAACATACATAATTAGTCTTTGCCTATGTAACTCCTTCTCAAAGCATTTTTTAGGTTATAGAAACAAGCGTAGAGTTCAAGAGTGGGAATGCGTTAATTAATTTTACAAACGGACGTTTGACTTTATTTCTTCTGATTTGAGTAACCGCATCTTCTTGTTAGCATACCATGTTTAACTCTGCCAAAGAGTAACTGTACTCTGTTGTTTCCAAGTTGCACTTCTTTGTCAATTGTACACAAACAAGAAATAGTAGCTCGCAGCCGTGTGACACAAGGGCACAAATGATGTCAAACAAGTGATAATTAACAGTGTTATATTGCTGTTTCTAGTTCTTGCGGAAAGTTACAGGAGAAATGCATTTGTAGAACGTGGGTTATTCACAATTATCACAGTGGATACTGCAGTCAAACATGTTAAACTATAAAAAATAGGCAACTACTTGAATACGGCTTTCCCTATTAAGGCTAGGACAAACTAGGGGCGCGTGTAAAGTCGCCGAAAGCTGGCGTTGACTACACACTAGACGCGACTGCCTTAAGATCACATAGGAAGCGTTTGTATTGCGCAATTTTATTACTGTTTTATTTCCGTAATTTAGTATACCTTATTTTTATTTGATTATTTGATTTAATTTCATTTTAAAATTTTCAAAAATTCTTAATTTATCCCCATCAAAGATAACCACTCATTCATACTCCTTCGCACTCCTGCTCCCAAAAAAAAAAATCAAAACAAACAAGTACTAGAAACCTCAAAAAAGTATGAATGAAACCACCAATAAATTCATAGAAATCCACTTAGTTCAAGTTGAAACAAATGCAAATAATCATACTAATCGAGTGAATTACAATAAATTAACATACATATGGCGTGGCGGCTGGCGTCCGAATTATCCAGATCAGCAACGTAGCATGCAGATGGAAAAAAAGATTAAAAAGAACCATTTCCAGAGGCGCCGGGAGTGCAGAGTGCGTAAATTAATCATTGGCACCCTATAAACCCAAACAGTATTTAGCCGCGTGAATTCGAGGGTGACTGGTAGACAAATGGGCCATGGGGGCACCACCCGAAAATCCATTCGTACAATCACGCTGCTTTTATTTTTAGTTCGTCTTGCCCTCCATGGAGCTTTGCCTCTACCTTTTGTTGAGAACAACGCCGACCGAACAATTTATATTAATATAATTCTTCTCCGAGTGCATCTCCCGCATGAAATGGCACCACGAAATGGTAATTTATCTACGGATTAACATCAATTATTTGTCGGATTTTCTACTATTCACTATTTTACTGCTTTCTATTGTAGTTTTCCTATTGTACGGTAAGTTAAAAAGAAGATTAAACTAAAATTAAATATGAAAATTGCATTTTGATACTTTTAGATATGGGCGGAAGAAAGTGCCTATTAAGAAAACTCTTTAGGATGGTGTTAGGTCTCTGGATACTGTACAGGGAAGAAAGAATCACACTTTTCAAACTCTTCAAAAAATAGCGTTTCCTGTATAAAGGTATAGGAAATACTCGCATGAGAAAATCTTCAAGATATTCTCGTGAAACATTACCCATACAACTTACTTTCAATTCCGACTTGATATGTTTGAAGAAGAAAGATTGTAGATGCATTCTCATCCCATCTTAATATAATTAAAACATCTTCAAAATCTCCAGCATTAAATCTTCAAGCATAGAGCAAATAAAACAAAAATGTTTGCTATTCCTGCGCGATGCGTTCGTTCCCCGTTTTCCAGTGTGCATATGTGTGTCTGTATGTATGTGTATGTTAGTCTGTGTTTGCATGGCCGAACCATACGTGTAATCAATTTGTCTAACGTATAAATTCCCGGCTGGAAAAACGAAGACTTCCTGGTGTATGTTTGGTTTGAATATGAACCAAAGCGCTTTTCCAGCGGGAGGGAAATACAACACTTCCAGCAACACACATACACTTCGTCAAAACCGCAAGCCACCGCCGTCACATGCATTCTAAGCCCGACGAGCTGCGCGCCGCTAGTTTAGAGAATCGCGTCGTGCGACACGTTCCAGGGTATCCGGGATCGGGATCAAACATCAACATCCGGCGACTCGTCGCCGTCGCACGCGCCTGCGAGCGAGCGGATGACGATGGCAGGGCTTCAAAACCTTCATGGAAATGTTTATATCCCAAGCCGGTACACGACGCTGCTACAATTCGATGTTGACGCGGATGTTTCAGATCTTTTTGTCGTGGGTTGGTTATTGAAAGACATTCGTCTTACGGGAAACTTGTACTTTTTATTAATAGTTTTCAGTACTGGCAGTTGGATGATGAATCAATTTTGAATGTTGGTTATGTCAATTGTGGTAGAAGTATATTTTACCTCTCGAAATTGTTGTAGATGATTACATCTAGTTATAGTCATTCTCTGGAATTTGAAAGAGGTTCCTTGAAGGCTTCAAAACTCTGGACCAAGTTTATCATGATGTGTTCTGACTTTTTTTTTACTTACGTTGTAGTCTCTAGTAGTACTAGAGACAACTATGACTGCGCGTGATACCAGTTAGGTATTGATGAATAGACGATGGTATATATGGTCCTCCGTTCTCAAATTTGTTCCAAGGGTGACCACTCGTCGGTTTTTCGCGGTCATATCGAAACCTCTTAGTGGTCGGTCATCTAAGGCTTCTATGCATAGTCTATAGGTAATAGGGAGATCCCTAAAGTAAGAAAGATTCAAGAACGACCTCAGGAAATTTCTCAGTAAAGCCTATGCTTTTTTTTTTGTTTTTTTGAAAATGTTGTACCTGACAAGGAGAGTACACGCCCTGACAAATCAGTTTCGCATAACTAAAAATTGTGTTGGGTACAAGATTTTTGAAAAAAAATTATGAAAGTTCTAGGAAAGTCCTAAAACTGATCGAAATCGGACGCTACACATTCATAACGAGCGTAAATTGGCGCACGCACCAAATGTTTAACAACTATTTTCTTGGAAACTATCAACAAGTGCTTCCTAGGATTTTCACTATATATTTTTTTCCAAAAATCTCGTACCCGATACCATTATTAGTTTTGCGAAATTTATTTGACCGGGCGTGGACTCTCCTTGTGAGTCTTCATTTATAGTTTTGATCACCTTTGTGAAAGATCATTTCCAGAAACAGTCAATACCGTCCTTATGCTTTTAGAACTTCCAAATTTTACCTCTTCGTAAATGATAAATGACTTTCAAATGAACCGAGCGTTTTCCAAATCGTTGTTTGGAAACTCCCAAAAAAGAAAATGCATAAGTTGACTAAGCTTCGAAGCACTTAAAAACGAATTGTGGGCAAAAGTTAAAAGCTCCTGAATATGTAAAAAGTGCGTCGCTTGTACACTTCCTTGGATGTGGGCCCTTTTGCCTGATCCTTTGACTTTGGCTGCTCTGAATATACATGACGGATTACTCTCACAGTCTTTGCCTCCTGTATTTCCAGCTTTTTACAATCGCAGTTTTTTTCGTCTTCGACTTTAAGCTCGCTAGCGGGCAAGTTTTGCCCGCCAACTTTTGGATTTGTTCCATCTAATCCCCGGTCGCTGGCTGCGACTAGATGTGGAAATGGTTAATTCTCGGAGCATGACTAAGCCATTAGGGTAGCGTATTCACCGCCGCGTGCCCGCGCGCGCGCGCGAGCCCTTCTTTTTGCGTCACTTCCGCGCCTGTGGGCTTTGTTTTTGCGTTTTCCAATCAACCTCCATCTTCGGTCCCGGGCACAAAGTAAAGTGGATACGTCGTCTCGCGTTTGATTACGCACTGCCCAGCGAAACTGACTTCAATCACGTGCCTTCGAGTGGGTTAAGTTTTCCATTTGCTCCTTGTGTGAACCGACGCAAGAACGGATTGGAAGCGATCTTCATTACGACCGCACATTAATTGATTCCACGCGCGCTGGAAAAAGCGGAGGGGAATTTTATCTTAACCCTTCACACAATCTTGTTACCTCACGTGCGTTTGTATTTTTTCGATTAAGCTTAATTTCAACTAGCTATTCCAGAAAATTGTCGAATGGAAAATGGGAAAAGTAATGAATACAATTATTTTGGTCATTCTTTTGTTATTTTTTGAGATACTTTATTGTAAAACTTCCTTAGACTCCTCTGGACCAAGGATATCCTTCTCCAAAGATATCTAATATATTCCATAATTTGTCCATGCCAAACTTCCACCCAAATTATCTCCAAAACTATCAAATTATTCGGAATATTTCTTGGACCCGCAGAAAGAAACCATTGCGTGTCTTTCTCTCAATCAGATTATAAAGTAGTCTACGAATTCACAACATCAATTAAACCTTCAAAAAAATTCAATTCGAAAAAATACAAGTAGCACATTTCCTAAGCTGACGGAAGCGAAAAGCCGAGACACCCATTGAATGGGGAATAAAATCGTACACAATGCAGAGGTACGCTTGCAAAGTACAAGGGAGCGAAATTTCGACTCACGTTATCTGCACCACTATGAATGAAGGGCTGGATAACCTACAATTGCCCCAGTAACGAGTAAAGCCAAAGGAAACGTGGAAGCTCGCGACAGCGCAAACCCGATAAGAGGTAACAATGTACCGATACAACACCTACGATTACTCCGACGGTGATAGGATGGCATCAGATAGCAAGCGAGCATGCGAAACTGGTCCACGCTTAAGGAACACCCTACCTGAATTTGTAGACATTCGTAGACATTTGCTAGGAGGGCGCAGTGGTAATAACTGTAAATTTCGCCCAAAACGATGGTGTAAAATAATATAATTACGTCTTGCTACAACAACGGACTGAAATAATGTCGTGTTTGAATAGTTGTAATTATAAAACTGAGACCCAAAAAGTTGGTCTGCAAAGACAAAAAACGATGAAGTAAAATAATAGAATTACGCCACACAACAAAGGCTGAAACAATGCAAAATATTTCCCGTCGAGGAGATCAGATGTACCTTGGACTAATAAGAACTAAATTCGACGCCTTTCGCCTTTGTACGAGTGCTCCAGGTGGATGCAATAGGTAACTTGAAACGCTTTCAACATGGGCATGTCAATGATATCCTTATGTCTCACAATCAGATGATGATGCCTTCGAAATCATTGCAAATGTCTTGTTATGCGATGCAGGTACAAACGCGAACCAAATACGATTGTGATTGTTTAAAAATAGTTCGATAAGATTGAAAATCGAGTACCGAGGAAAGTGCATAAAAGTTTATGTTACATTTTATATTCGTATATTTGATATGACTTTGCCTCGGAGAATAAACAGCAGTAACTCGCAGTTTAGAGGGAACGAGTTTGCGAGAAAAAGTGTAAGTCAAATATACCGATACCTTCTACCGATGTGTTTTACCGCTTGTTAGCGAAAATAATTCGTTTCTTCTCACCTAAATACATTTTTGTCTTATATTTTAGCGAAACTTTCCCAAAATTTTAGCAATCATAAACTAACTTTGGAATACCGATTTCTTGGTGTGTTTAGACGCTTATTTTCACAAAATTATGTCGTTTAAACCCAGTTAAACACGTTCTTCTCGTATATATCAGCGAATATTTCCCAAAATTCCGAGTTCACTCCTGATCCGTTACGGTTACCGGTCTCCTGATGTGTTAACGGGCACTTTTTATCGAAATTAAGTACGTTAAACTCAAATTGACCAAGAACGCCCAAAAAGTATCCTCCAAATAAAAATTAATTTGTTAATATAATAATTGGTAAATATAACTATGAAACCCAGACACGGAAAAACGTTATACTCCAGTTTATCACGTTTTCTGCACCAATAACTTATAGTTACCAACATTTACTATCGAAAAAGACTGAATAAACCATTAAAATCTATAATAAAAACACGAAACACTATATAATATGCAAATAAAAGTTTTTACGCCCTGGATGGATCGATAACCGAATAAATATGTTGCCTTTTTTGCATTTCCAGTTGATTGCAAAACATGCCATCATCGAGCGTGTCTTCATATATATATTTTACACCCTTTTTTATTGTTTTAAACTCGCGTAAAAAAGCACCAATCTCAAACAATAAACCAAAACATACGGAAACAATGCCATGCACTACATCTACATCAACACCCACAACAAAAAAAAAATGTTAAAAAACATGTTTTTTGTGCAATTCTGTAGAGCGGCGAAAAATAGCGAACAATTTCACACTGTGGCCACAAACAGAAATGAAACAAATCGCCAGCCGAGGACACCGAGGAAAATTATAAATGCAATATTCCATTTTCATTCTATTTTCATTTTCGCATGACGATCGATTCCGGCCAGTTTCGTCCAGCCCCGCATGAATGTACTCGCGGTGCAATTTAATTTTTCCCATTTTCCCAAACCGTATCGCAATCGCAATCGTTCCATATATACAGACTCGGGTACAAGCGCGGCGAGTGTGATTGCGCTTGGCTTATACACGCACGCGGTTGATCGTCGGGACCCAATCAAGTCATATTAAACAATTAATCAACGTCCAAGTTCGGTCGACGCGGCATGGAGCTCGGGAGAGGCATACATTTTCGGGACAAAAATACCGCAAAGTCGGCCGGAAATTCGCGGATGTTACATCAAATTCTCTCGCAATTGCTGAATGGAATCGTCATCGAAATATTGAAATACATTTTGAATACTTTGTCTGTGTGTTTACGCAACGCTGATACATATTTATTTACCAATTTTGTTATATTCCAGATTTTGTTACTCGGCTATTCCTACATGTTGTGTCATATTAAAAGATAATTTAAAGGTAAATTTAATGTCATCAATTGCTGCTCCATCAAGAATTTGTAAAATTAAATGATTCAAACGAAAATATCAAAATATAACTTAAACGTTGATCTAATGGTACTAACTATCGCCTCATCAAACATTTGTAAAATTAATTAATCCTAGATAAAAAAATATTTGAGAAAAACTCAACAATAGACAACTCAAGTGTCTTATCGTAAAACTGTCTAACGAAAGTATCAAATCGCTAAACGATTATAGCACGAAATTAAAATTTTTCTGCAATAATTCCCAGTTAAATATTTACAAAAATTAAATAAAGCTAGTACTACATAAGCAATGTTGAAAACCGATATACATTTAGAATCGTCTTGAAATTAGCTACCAGCCAGTAAAGAAATAAGCTGGCAAAAACACCACTAAAAAGTTATTAACCTATTTGTCTTGGCGCAATGTATATCATATTGTATTATGGAATTTTCAAACGCATACCTTTAATTACTTATCATCAATGAATCTGTCTTTAAATTTCCCACAGGACAATGTTAAATCCAAATGGTGACTAAACCCTGGTTAAAATTTAGCATTTTCCAATGTTTTCCTACGTAAACATTATGTTTGAGATTTTTTTTTCATTATGCTAGAGTCACGTAGATTTTTTGCCTACAATAATCAATATACGTTATCATTTCAAACATATCAACCTTTGATGGCGAGGTAGACGTTGACAAATCATCTAAAATTAGAAATTACTGCATATTTTGTGTAATATTCGAATGTATTCAATCGAAATCAATGCATGCGCTCATTCTTCGATTATATTACGCTTCGGCGCTAGGCAATGCGAACCATTCGGATTGCGTCATTTGTGCTCGTTTTGACATTCAAATATTTGCGCCACTCACATCCATACACCGCACACTTCAGCGACATTCCCAATACATTCACACACAGCCACATATACATACAGTGTCGAGTGAAATATATTTAGAAAGCGAAAACGCTCTCGCGCAAATGAAGATAAACGTTTCGTATTCACCCACACGAAAAACAGAATATACAACGTGCGTCGACGCACGTACGTACGTTCGTGTGATCTCATATTGTTGATTTATAGACGTTTATAGACAACGATGTAAACATTTGCTGGAATTTAATTTCCATCTTGAATCGCGGCGTTCCTTCCTCCCACTCCCGGCCTAGCTTTCTTGCGTGCGGCAAAAGGGACGTGCTTTTCTCGCTGAAAATTGGCATTCCGGATGTGTTTCAGCGTTTTCCTTTGTTTTCATCTTTCGTATTTTTTATTGTTTTGTTGTAGAGGAAATAGACTTTCTATTTTTGTATGCAGAAACAATATATTGACAGAAAATATGTAAGTTTTTCATTTTTTATGAAATATGCCCCGTTTTTTTTTAATAATACCAGAAGATGGCAGCACTGAAGAAATACCTCCTAGCGACATCTATCGATCATCCTTACAACTACAATGCGATTTGGGTTTTTTGGTTTTTGGGTTTTTCAAAATATATTCCTTATTGTTTCTTTAATAATGCGTTCCGTGAAGATGACTATAGGTGGCAGTATTGGAAGAAATAATAATAACCACATCTAACGATGTCTTAAGAAATCTTATTCCCAAGTTAGAATATTAATAATTTTTTTTTATTAAATTAGTGAATTTTTAAAAGAAAATTGTATGGAAAGAGTTTCGCAAAAAATAACAATAGATGGCAGCACATTCTTAAAAAAATTATTTCGTTACCTTTAATTTGTAAATTTTCCTTTTCAGAACAAAAAGTACTTTGACAAATAACCATACAATATTTTGAATTAAAGTTTAGAACCAACTTTTAGATCTGCAATTATAAAAATACTCCTACCGACATCTATCGAACGTTCCAACAACTACAATGTAATTTACGTTATTCAACACAAGTTAAAATATTAATAGCCCACGAAAATCCGTTAATTCAAACGCCTAAAACCACAATTTACATGCACTAAGCCGTTTCCCCCCCGAACCCCATGTCGAAAAACCCTCCCAAATGTCTGGTTGTCAGATTTACTCCCCGAAAACGCTCCCGAGTGATGACAGCAGCGAAACTCCCGCCTGCGACTGTGCCGCCACACCACGAGGGCGGTAAGTATAAATAAATATATTAAATATTCGTGCGTGTACTTTGTCCTCATCCATCTCCAACCCCACGCCAGACGCTCTCATCAATCCCAAACCATCCATCTTTCCACACGCTGCTTTCGCACACCTTGTGTGGAGGGCCACCCTACCGGCGAACCAACCACCCATAGCTAGGAGAACAACGCACATCGCGCACCGTCTTCACCAGCCTGTGCCTTTTCATACATTATACATTCGCTCAGGCCCCGCCAGCGTCTACATGTTATAAACAATAAACAAGTGTTTCCATCTTGTGTATCTCGCGTAACAAAGGCGCGTTTCCGAAATTTAATAAAACACATCGCTCTCGATCCTTCGGCGTGGCGAGCACTCGAAATTAATTCCTGCGTCGATGCTGATGGTGGCGGTGGTGGTATACTGGGAGCAGGAAGAGAAAGAGCGAGTAAGTAGGTACTCGAAAAGCGACAAAGGCGAAAAGCGGGGCACACAAGGCAAATTCGCAGGTACTTTTGCGGTGGAAATAATAATGAGACAAATATAATGCGCGCCACACTTCACATCTTGTCTTGACTCGAGTGCCAGGCTACATTTATATTAAACACGTGCCTTTTAATTATCAATTTTGTTTTACGCGCGTGTACTAAATTTCTTAAGTGTTTCTATTGTAAATTTTATGATAACTCATATGAAATTTGACTTAGTTTGAAAATTTAAACCCAGTTTATTGTAATACATACTTGATTCTTCGATATAGCACTTTACAGGAAATAGCTATGAATAAAATTGATGAGATTTGAAATTAGTTTAAGTATACTTCAGTTATTCGGGACACCAGATAATGGGTACAAATCCTTTCACAGGAGAATATTCCGTTTAATCGGTGCAAAAAATGCATGAATTCCTGGGATTCACATGTGTCGCAATGGGATTCACATGTACATACCTCGCATACATCGCTCCGCTGAAGAGAGGATAATTTTATGTTTGCCACCCTGCGCACTTCGGTCAGACTCGAGTGGTAAGGACGCCATCTTGGCGTAAGTTCCAGTCGCGTAGTCGCGTAGTCGCGTAAAAACCCTCTGCGCGCTTCATTCTATCTCGTCTACTTACATCTCGTACTGCGCTACGTAAGTCCGCTTTTCACCACACTGTTTTGTACGTTCGCGTAGTCGACACCTGCACATTGTGCAAAGAACAAATAAACGCCATTTTGTTAACTGTAAATGTGTACATCATTAACAACAGTTGAGTGAGCGAGCAAGTAAGGCCCTGTTAGATAAGGTCCCGCGTTTTAAGCGGGAATTAAATCTTGATAATGAAACCGCGACAACTGCGTAACATACGGTATACCATGAAACGTTGAATTGGGAAGTCCATGTGACAAGGAAGTCCATTATTCTAAATATTAGTTCAGACAATCAAGTTAACTATTCTCTTTAGTGATTTTCCCTAATGATTTCCTTGATGATGACCTTTAGGAATCGTCCTCGAGACAACTATCAATACTGATATGTCCTAAATCCTCAATAATTTGTCCATGATAGCTTCAGATTTTCAGAGTTATTGCTTAGGAATTTTGCCAGCCTAGAAGCTACAAAAAAAGAGTCTAAAATGAAAAAATCTAGCAACCAAGTGATTAACTTTTGATTTTGTGAGAAAATAAACAATTGAAATTAAACAAATCAATGTTGACAAATTAATAAATATTTTCATCACAGATAACACAGTCTAACAAATTGCCAGCCTATATTCATCAAAAATAACGCGCATATTGCATTAAAATTAATTGTTCGAAATTAAGATAGCACAATATTGCGTATCCATATTTTCATAATGAACTTTGTAATAAGCAACGGAGACGTGAATAAATACATTAAATCCTCCATAAAACCTTAGTAAGTCCATGATTGATATTCCTTTTACTCTGGCACTTATAGCAGATATCTGCTAATTGTAAGATTATCTTAAACCTAGATGACTCCCCACAAAAATTCTTGACATACGCGTTTAATATTAGATCGTGTTAAAAAACAAACTATAAAATTAACGTAATAAATCAATGTTTACAAATGCATAATTATTTCGCCATGACAGATAACACATTCCTGTAAATTATCAGCCTACACATAACTAGAATAACACAGACCCACTCACATTCTCACAAATTGCAATTAATTTAATTGTTAGGAATTAAGATAACACCGTATCGCGTAACCAACGTTCGTAATACTTGTACTGCGATTATTTTCCAATTGGAAACAGTAGCCCGCAAAAACCAGAGACACTTGTTATGCACCGATAAGCATGCAATTATCTCGTATTTACTAATAAATAAATATCAGAGGAGTAACTCGAGGCGATAAATCCACATTCGCGACGCATATTTTATCAACACGAGTCAACCAAGAAAGCCATCAACAATTCCAATTCCAACTTCTCTCCTCGAAGCATCATCATCCAACGTCCATTGCCTCTGACACAAATCGTAAATAAACATAAACAACTGCAACTTGTTACAAGCGGCCCTTTTCTCCCTGACTATAAACGCAACGCATAACCCTCTTAAATCTAATTAAAACAAACATAAACCGGCATGAACTCGTATTGTTTCCTCAATAGGGGGTTTCGAATTAATTATGAGTTTTATGTAATTCCAGGTAATAAACTCGTCGTGTGCGCCGGGGGGACACGGTGCATAGAACACAGACAGGACTGACAGGACGGTTGTGGGTATGGTAGGCAGGCAGCAGGAAGAATGAGGGCAACCCTTTTTCGCATTAAGAAATTAGGCGCCCGACTGTCGAGCGTTGGCTATCGATTGCCTGCATGTTTCAATGTATCCGTCTGTGTGTGTTTGCATCTGTATGTATGTGTCTATGGGGGGGCGGTTGTAGAGTAAGGTTGTGTATGTGTGAGAGTCGCAGGAAAAACCGTCAGCGGCAGCAGTGGCAGCACGGAGCGGGGGTAGGGAGCGAGATTCCGGTGGCAGGTTGAAGTGCGTTTTAACGATGCACTTTGTCGGCGCGCCGCTGGAAAACTGACAACGCGTAAAATATGCAGCGAACGTATTAATTACGCCGACTCGCTAGTTAATTGACTGTGTCGTTAAGCGTTTTCTTGAAAGCACCTTTGCTGCGGAAAAGCGCTGTCATTGCGCGAGTCTTCTTAAAGAAACGTATACTTTGCAAGTTCGCACGGCGTCTATTTCAACTAGTCGCGTTTGCATTAAAACCACAAGAGAATTCATACTTATCCCTTGAGAATTTCTCAAATACAACATGAAAAATAAAACCAAAGTAATAGTTATGCCTTAAATTAGTTCCTAATGTACAAATTAATATATTTTGATAATTAAATGTTAGAGAAATATAAATTCGCCGACAAGCAATCGGTTTTTAGTCTTTTATGAATAAAACACTGCCAAATGAGATTTTAGATTAGAGACAAAATGTGAAATTAAAATTTCCAATTTCCGCGGTTTGCCGCGTTGAGGAGCTGTTAGATCACTACAGCAACGTCGGACGTAGCTACGTGTTGGTTGAGTGACCACTTGGTCTCCCCCACTCAACAAGCGGCTGCGGCGCCGTCCGCGAACTCCTGACTTCGCGGTAAAAACGCGAACAAAGGTTGCGCGATCTGCTTGCAACGGTCCCTGGAAAAACCCATATGCACATGAGTTCAGAATAGTACCAAAGACCGAATCGGGCCGGGAGAAAGTTAACTAATCCCTTGCTCGACTAAGTGGTAGAAAAAAGGTTGTTGATTAAAAAAAAATTGATTTGTACATTTTCCAATAAGAATTTGTTTCCGTTTTTTAAAATAAATATATTACCTAGAGCGGAATGACATTATTCAGTCAAATGCAACTTAAAATACTACATGTTATAGCTATGCTATGAAACGCTATGAAAAGAAATACTTCAAAGTGCCAAAAATACCATTGGAATTGACGCAAGAATAAACGTAATAAAAAATTAATGTATATATTTTAATGGCTATCAACGCTACGGTTTTTCCGCCGTAATTGTACATATATATTTGTATGTTAACAATTTATGTTGTTTGTTGTGTAGTAGTAGTTGTGTGTTGAATGTTATGGGTAGAATGTTGAATGTTTTTAGTGTTGTAAGTGTTTGTGGTAATTTGTGGGTGAATAATATTCACCCGGTGGATTGCCCACCTCGGGCAATCGAACCCCGTACTCCTACGTGGTAAGCGGAGATGATACCCCTAGGCTGCCCAGGCGGGCTAAACGTAATATTTAAACAAAGTTTTAAACAATTATTTTCATATTAAAACGTTGTATTATAAGAAAAATATATCACGCGCAATACCTCAAATATCACTAGAATTGACGCCTACCATCTTCAGCAAAAACCTACAGCTTTACGTTTCCCCTTAACAAGGGTAGAAACGTCGCAACGCAAAAAAAGACGAGAGAAACTAATGAAATTTTTATGTAAATCGCAGTTATGTAAAAGTGGGTGAACGGGGGATGCAGAATGACAGTTCATCATTTAGTCTACATCTCAGCCCCTTCGAGTCAGCACGACTTGCAGAAATTTCGCCCCGTTTATTGAATGCGTACATAAAAAGCGATAAAACCACTCGCATACAACACGTTTCGCGAATGCATTAATCGTATGCTGGTAATGGGCTTAACTTGCGATACGAAACCTTCGGTATGCTCTGCCAACCACACACAAACACCCACGTAAACGTATTGGTGCGCGCGAGGTGGTTCCCGGGAGGCGGCATGGTGTGATATGGGAATGGATGATGGGTGGCAGCGTATCGTATACACGCGCCGCATCAAAACACATCAAACATGAAGGCATAAAAACGCGGTGTGGCAGCAGCAGAGCGTGGAGGAGGCATATGCGGATTGAATACGTACATGATGCCGCCGCCGCCGCTGCCACCGCATTATAATGCGCGACGAGACGACGCACATGACGCGGCAGGCGCGTTCGCGCATCATTAAAGTCCATTCTTTGCGCCGTCGACCCCACCGGCACAGTTCACTTTTGCACTGCCATCAGCCGCCTCCACCCGCCTCCCAAACAACGGGTGGTGCGGCGATAGCGCAACAAAAGCCATCCATATTCATCAGTGGGATACACAATTTTTTCAAATTATGTCAAAGTTATGAAGTCGTTTATAATTTCATCGATAATTAAAAGTTTTCGTTAATAAAATAATAATGCTATGTCAGAAGTATTGCCATAGTCATTGGTATGAAATAATCTTTAACAGTCGCTAAAGATATTAATGGCGATTTACAATAATAACAGAGAAAATGACAATGCCCCGACCGGACTCGAACCGCCATCCTTAATATGTCTAGTAAGACACGCTACCAGTTGTGCTATGTTTACTAGTATTTTATTAGTTCCTGGTTTTCCTAAATTGATATTTGGATAAAACTAGTAGATCAAATATTTGCCATAAAATATTTAGTGATTTGATGCCTCAAAAGCAATAACGTTTTTTTTTATGAATTTTCCAATAAAGGAAATTGCAAACAATTAATTGAGCAGTGATTTTATTTACTGTAAACAAACTACTCGAATAATATTGCAATTTTTCAGATCAACAAACAGAATGATCACAAAAATAGAGATGTATAAGTGAAATATAGTATTTTTAATATGTTCTATTGTCATTTGGGATATTAAAACTCTGTTGCTAATGAAATTAACCGGAGAGATACCAGCATACATTCGAATACATTCGTCCTGTAATTTTCTAAAATTCGCTACAAAACTATACACATTTAAACAACATTCCTAGCAAAACTTACAACAATACCGTCTCATACAAATGATTAATGATAAAGAAAGATTAAAAATACTACTAAACTAAACAACAATTAACTATAACTAGTCATCATAGTCAAAACCAGCGTAAGCATGATAAACAACAACTGGGAAATGTCCACCGGCCGTAGTTGGAGCAATTTATACACCCATTGTTACCGTAAAGTTACGACTTGCTGCCCGCTGGTTTGCCGCCGACGACCGGCCGCCCGCGAACGCAAAGCATCCTCGTTCTCGTCCTCATCCTCGTTGCCGTAGTCGTCTCGTCGGCGGTTTGGCGCCGGCACCGGACGTGATATGTGTAACGACGACCCGACACGTCCGCACAACCTCCCAAACCCCCCAGCTAACAGCCAGCACACAACGACCGCGCTCTGTGTGCGATCCCACTAATGCGATTTTATGCACGCAGATACCGTGCGCCTCTAAACCGTCGCAATTGGCATCGAATCACTCATGATACGCGTGCGTGCACCTATCGCGCACACCTCACTACCCTCAGCATCAACCAGTCACATCCTACACCTACACATACTGGGCATACAGCCATACAAACACACAGATACGCATGCCCATATACATTCAGACACCTATTCTCATACATACAGACATGCATCACAGGTAAAAGCTAAGCTCTATTGCCATCCTGATGATGCTGGCGAAAAAATTGACGAGTCAAGGTGAATATCTGCCAGAGAAAAAGGCGGCCATTAAACCCACACGATCTTTTTTGTGCTTACCTAAGGGAAGAAGGGAATTCGCTTGCCTCAGCACGATAGTGAATGCAAAATGATAACAATAAAGAGCGGGTCTACAGCTCTCTGGAAAACAATTCCGGGTTTGTTGGGTTGTTAAACAAGAACTACGTGAGGGTGGAGGAAAATGACAGGAAGCAGTGAAAAAATGATATGCATATCAAGTCAAAGTTGTCCCTAGTGTTGGGCAATTTGCTGTAAAAAATAGAACGAAAAATAATGGTTAAATACTTTGGAAGAAGTAGCTGGAATTCTAATATCTGTTGAAACAGATATTGTTTAGTAAAATCCATATTCCTGTTCTCAGCCAGGCTTGTGAACAATAATATGGATATTTTCTTCAAATTAGCTTCAAATATACCTTATTCTTTTGTGAGGCCCCGCTAGTTAGTTACTAGAAATTTACTATTATCCCAAAAATGATATTATAACAAATTCTCCCCTTCTTCAGCCTTTTTCTAAAGAGTACTAAATACGAGGAGTTCCCCTTGGAACATAACCAACAGACGGCCCTAAACATTATAGGATATGCAGGGAAGTTATCCTTGATGGGACACTCCCGTGTGTGGATGGTGGGTTCACATTACACCCTTGAAAAGACATAGATTGCCAACTAATTATTCACAAACAAGTAAAAAAATTAAGTGATTTACAAAAACTAAAAGAAATGTTAATATTTGGAAGATCAAACAATCACTTCTAGACACATGGTCGTCTCTAGTGTGACTGTGCCTAGGCAGGCAGAAAGCAAAAATACGTAAAACAGTTTGTAAAATCCGCATAGAAATAGCTTCTCGAAGAAAGGTAGACATCCAATTTCGAAATAAAAACGAAAAGCGTCAAAAAAAAAAGAAACACCAAGTGTTTACAAAAACACATTCCAATAAAACATCCCATAGGAAATAGTTGCTCTATCCCTCAACATTCGGTAGTCCAACACAATCGTAGTGTTTGCGAAAACTTTGGCGGGTGGCAAGAGGGTGGCATAGCAAATAGTGGTTTTGGAAAACGCAATGTAGGACAACCGGGTGACGGACGCATTAATAAAAGCCATCGGGGGGAACGGCTCCACGATTTCGCATCCGCATCGAACGGAACAACACCAAAACTGCGCAGATCCACCGCATTATCAGAGCTTTCCGAAACCCGGAAACCAGCACCTGAATAATGTATCCATCGCCCAAAACCCAACCGTCACTGTTCCCCTTGCCTCGGCTAGACACCTGGGTGGTTAGTACTGATAGGAGTGATTGGGGGCATGTCTACCTTGAAAATTAAGCGCACGTAATGATTCCGAGTTTGGCCAAGATTACCACCCGACTTCTGATACTTCCTGTATAAATAATTCGCATTCGCAGACACACGCAGCGCAGCGCGACATGGAGAGGGCTCTCTTTCTCTTTATTGGATTCCAGTCGTTGGGATTTGACCCTCTGCGACGGGGGGCGGGTGGCGGCGTGCGCCAGTGTCGTTGTTTCTTCGCCTCCTTATCGATCTCCATTTCCCCGACGACGACGACGACGACGCTCGCTAAACCCGCGCCACCTCTTCCTGATCCTCCGCTCCTCAGGCGTCGCACGCCGCGTGTGGCGGTTTGGCGGCGGGTGTCGAGCACACAGCAGTCGCGCTCGAGCAAACGGGTTGCGAATGGAGATGACGCTTGTGGGGGAAGGCGGCGAGACGAAGCGGAACACCAGCGTTGTGGAAGAGCAGCGGCACAGGGAGGAGGTGGAAGAAGAGTAGGAGTAGGGAAAGAGGAACTATTAACATCAGACGTACTAGGGAAATAAGGTTCAGTAACACAGTAACGTTCTTAAGAAAAGATCCCCACAAGCTAAGAAAAAAATACAACAAATCCACATCGAAAGTCTGAATGCATCTGCCCAGACGACGTAAAAAGGATTTCCCACTGGGAACTGAGGGAGGGAGGCGCACATGCCGGAGCTTGTTAGAACTGGATGATCCATGCGCCCTTGATAGGACTGCACTCGAGACAGACGGAATTTGCATAAAACATCAGTTAACCCAACAACACCTTCGCCGAAGCGAAGTTAATACCACCCCTACTCCTCTACACCGGCACCTCCAGTGCCTTGCTCTACGACTCCCATTCAACGAGAGCCATTGATGAAGGATCTCAATTATGGTGAAGGCATCGAGTGCGATTGAATACTTCCACGACGCCCTGACAGCGCCACAATAACAATCTAACGTGCAGCGACGACCGCCAATGCCATAATCCTGGAAGATGCTTGTCTTCGGCTGGGCGCACACTCTGCGCGATTATTAATGATCCCACCCAGCGCGAGGAGTTCTCTCTCCCGTCGATTGCAACTATACACACGACGATGACGACAACTTCCATCTGAATAAGTTCACCAACAACATCGACACACTTCTCGGAACACTCGTGCATGCACACAGTGCCTATACATACAAGGTACTAACACACTTTCGACAACATCTACACGCCAACTCTCTAAACCACATCTATACACTCCAAGGAACTGCCACACTCTTAGCAACACCTACACACCCTCGAGGAACGCTCATACTTTGTGAGCCTGCTAAACTTCCAACATTGATGATGACGAAAGTGCTTCATTAAACTAACGGCCAAGCAAGCAACAAACTTTCCTCCTTTTAGCTCCGCTCAATTGTGACGGTGTCGAAGTTTCCTGATCGTGCTACAGAGATTAAGAAGGAGAGGAACCTTTAGAAAATTCCACATGCAAAAACGGAAGGTTTTTACCCACAACTTTTGGACAAGACTAGATCAAACTCGGTTGGTGTCAACTTTTTTGACGAATTATACTGATTGTGTTGATATATGAGTTTCCTCGTTAAGGTTTAGGGCAGAGGAATGAGGAACTTTAAAAAATGCCACATGTAAAAAAGCACAACTCTTCGAAAGACATACAAACGTGCGTCGCATATATGAAGGTGTATATCCCAAGATGGGAACCAAAACGAGAGTGGAAGGCATTACGAAAGTAATATCTCGGTGTGTGTGCACTCATCTCTGCCATATGGTAGGAGGGCAGCGAAGAGCAGAAGGCACCAGACAGCAAAGGGAGTCGGAGGCCTTCACCGAATGTAACTTTATATACGTTAGGTGTCTTTTATTGCCTACTAGACGGTCGTATAGCGGGACCGGAGGCCTGTATGTGTTTTGTTCTTTCTTTTTGCGCATTTGCACACACACAACCGCACACACGTCCATAGTCACACGTAGAGTTTGCAGGCCTTCCTGCAATACCAACCAACCAACCAACCTTCCACGAAGGCATTTGGGAAGGCAGAAGGCCAACGACTGGCGCGCGGGCGTGATCTATGCGATGCGGAATGTATACGAATGAAGGCCTCGCGGTTTGCTGTGCGTCTCGGTCTTGGGGACACCACCATCACTCGATGGCGGGGTTTTTGAAGAAGAGAAAAACGAACAACGACTTTCGCCATTTCCCTCTCCCTTCTTTGCAACAGCGCACCAAGCGCCATCCTTCTGGCTCTGGAACTCTACTCTGACAGAGGGGTGGAGGTAGGAGCACGCGAGTCGTGCATCCATATGCGCCCGCGACCAGAATACGCAATCAGCCACTTCCGGTCGAGGCTCGAAGAGAGACTTCCAATAATAAATGGGACGAGATGGGTGTCGTGTCCCCGCGTCTCGTCCTGGGCATGTGTGTTCGTGGAGCTTCAGAGGACCGTTGATGAATTTTAAAATTGTACGTGCCCCGCGCGTTCCTTTTTTCCCTCTTCAGCTTCTCGACCTTTTTATTTCTTTCAGCGCGTACGCGTAGTACTCGTACTCGTTTTGAGTGTCGATATTCATAAATGTACACTATAGATAGTGTGGTAAGTGAATATATTGATACGGGGAATGCGGGCTTCGTTATATTGTGTTGCATTTCTCGTATTACACACGCATCCAAAAGCTAATAACAATAAAGGAAGCGATAAAGGCTTAGCGCAATATGCGAATGGTAATGCACGGCAAAGGATGATAAAAGGCAGATATATTCCTTCTGCCTTTGGCATGCCCAAGTGCTGAACCTTGTTAATACTTTTAAAAATTACGGAACAATAAATATAAATGTCTATAAAGAATTATATGATTTCATTCCAAGATTTATAAATAATTTATTACGAAAACATGGAATGGAAAATATGTTGCTTGGCGACCGGCCTAGAACCCACAAAAACAGTCAGAACAAATATTTTGATAGTCCATTGCAATGTATGGGGAAATATAATGACTACGACCGGACTACAATATACAAAAGCAATTGAAACAATCATTTTTATAATCCAATTAAATGTAAAGGAAAATATGATGCCTATGACCGGACCAGAACATACGGAAAGTCAGTAAAACAAAATTTTGCTAATTCAATGAAGTATAAAAAAAATGTGATACCTACCAACGGATAAGAACAGGAACTTCCAAAAGCAATTTTAACAAATATTTTGACTGAACAACTAAATGAAATAATAATCTTGCTGTATGTTATCATACACAATTCCTTAACAAACCGCATTTATTCGTACTTATCAAATTAACATACACACGCGCACACGTGCATATACAAATTAGCCGGTGCGCGCATCGACGTGTTAAAAGCCACAAAGCGTTAATTACTAAAACGGGCATTCCGAGGCTTTGCGTTTCTCCGGACCGAAAACGCATGCCGGCACATACACAAATCCACATACACAAGTATGCGCATACATGCAAATCGTGCATATATGTATGTATATTGGCATAGAGAGAGATTGCAGAAGGGAGCAAACCATTCGATGAATGACAAAACAGCATCAAGCCGATTGCGGCGCTGTAATGCACATTGTATACGCGCGATGGCCAAGCGCGCGCAAAGCGCCGCATATTCGCATGTATTAATTACCATATTACGTCGATGGCGGCGGCACGCTAATGGAAACAACAACCACGCTGCGCCGCGTCGCGCGCCGGGGCATTTCGCATGACAACGGCGACGACAAGCGACCGCATGAAATTTAGCGCTTCACCGCAGAAGAGTATTTGCATTTGAAAGGAAATCTAGAGACTTTTCATATTTTTCTTAGAAATATGTCAAGAGTTTACAAGTTAATTAGCAACTAAAGTAGAATATTTTATTATTATTTGGTACGTTTCACATCCACGTTTGCACTAATAGCCTAAAATATCGCTTGGTGCATACGCTCAACGCCATATTCATGATTGCCACTCATGTAAACGCGCCAAACAATTTTGAAAAAAGGTCCCCCAGTGGGTTAAATTAGATAGAACAAAAATAAAAAAGAACCCTATCTCTCAAGTTGAAAGAAAACTCACATTTTATAAAAAGAAAAGTTAAAATCGGATTATTAGTTTCTAAGATATACGTTGCCAAAAATAAATAGAAACATAATGACCTGCCCTGGCCTAGCACGCGTACAGAAGTTAAAAAAAAACATAAACTAATAGATAATGGAATAATGGAATAACAACAATCAACAGTAATAATATTCCAACAAGAAAATGAACTTTGCAACAACATCATTTCAGCGCCAAACAAGCTCGTTTCGATTACACAAGTCATGTCGCCATAGCCATACACTGAACGAAGAAGCAGAAAACCGGATCGTAAAACAGATCCAAGATGCGGAACCACAGCCACAGCGAGTGAAATGTTGCTTGCATAAGTAAACGAAAAAGTGAGCAGTCTTCAAGTATTAGAGAAGGCACGGCACGCAGGATTTACCGGGCGCAAGATAAAAAAAATTGAGACGCCGGTGCGCATAAAACGCAATAAAAATCAAGATAAAAGCATCGCGACCCGCATATGGTTATTTGCGAGCAATCTAAACTGGAAACAACTCTTTCTTCTTATTGCTCTTTGCTCTCGCTGCTGCCTGCTGAGAGTTCGGGATGCTGCGGTTACAAAATGCGGCTCGTTTCTCTGCAAAACCATGCCCCAACTTTTGCATAACGCGATATCAAAATTACGATGCAGAAAAAAAGAAATAATACAAAAATTCGTGGAACGAATACGAAAAGTAGAAAGAAGAAGAAAAAGAAAAACGAAATGGCAAACAAGAATAGCGAATCGTATTAAATTCAGAGAAAAGACGAGTTCAGGGACAGGAATTCACCTGAAATAACCTGGATTAATTTCACAAAAAACATGTTTTGACCTCAATCCACATCTTTCATACAAAAAGTTATATTCGGAGAAAATATCAGCTCATTTCCAAGTTTTGCAAATTATTTTCAGAGAGCATAATAATAGAAGTTTAAATAACCCTGATTGTGAATAACGAGGAAAAAAGTTTTGGTGATACTATACGGTACGAAGTGTTAATGCTGTGAATATAATATTCATGTGACTAGTAAGAATTCACTGGTTCTGAATCCACCCCCTCCACTAATATTTTCACTAATTGTAAGCACTTGATACTAGATGGCGCTGAAAGTTCCACTGATGAAATATAAATAGAAAATTAGTTTGTTCGAACTATCCAGTTCATTAGAGTAAGTTAAAGTTAAACTAACTTAATAAATACAAAATAAATCGGTTTAATTTGATAAAAAAAAACAAGTTTTAACATTTTCATACCTGATAAAAATTCAAGTTAAAAATAACAATCAAATTGTCCCTTTTTTAATAAAGTTCCGAAACAAACATTCGCGGAAATGTCTAGTAATCAACATCAAAACCGGAAAAATATGAAAATGTCGCGTTATGTCAGTCATAATCCGGTTGATATCTGACCGCGACACGCGGATTTTCTTGCCGCAAAGCGTTCGATTCGAGGCTGGCGCACGTTTTTCCGGTGGCGAAATTAACAATAAATGCAGCCTGAAACGAGGGGGGCTTCGTTTCAGGCTATATGGGCACAAAACAACAACAGGCGAGCGACCCCTTCGGTCGCCAAAAGCGAATTGCTCCACTCGCGCTCGGATTTTTGCGCGCAAACATGTCACGGCTCAACGACACGTTACGCGATCAAATAAACAATTACGGCGCGGCGTGCGTTTGTCAGATAATAGACCACTATGCAGCACGCAAACAAATAAAATATGAGCAATATCGGCGCGCAGTGTTCGCAATTCGCGCCGATTGCAATTTCATTTCATATTGCACGCATTTCGCTCTCCGACCGTCAATAATCGCAATCAGGTCTTAAAAAATTCAATCAGTGTTGTTATTCCCGGCTGTCAGCTAAATATTGTTATGAGTTAATCAATATGATTTTTTGGGGATTTTAGTAAAAATAGGAGAGAGCACAGAAGAAAACTGACCTAAATAGTTTTCTTTCACTTGAAGTTGAGTTTATTTCAAATTAACTTTCGTAACGTCAACATGAATCATGGAAAAAAAATTAAACCCGCTGTACCTCATAAACTAATAACAAGGTATCATTAAGTTTGTATTCAGATTAAAGCCCTTTTCACCTACTTTTAAATGCCATCAAAACCAAAGAGTTATCTTTACAAAAAATACAAGTATTTGCAGTTCATATGTTAGTAGTATTTACAATTCGTATTATCAATTTAATCCACAACAAATAAATGAAAATGACTATTAATCTTAAAGTTAACAAAGGAATAAATTGAAGGTATGAAACTAACGAGTAATTAGTAAAAATTTGTGAAAATTAGCATGAATCAGCAGTTGATGAATAGCCCACCAGCTCCGGCGGATGCAGATTTAAGCGAGCAAAAATCCGCGCAAACGCGCGCATATTGTATGACGTTTTCAACAAGATTTAATTATACGCCGCTTGAGAATCTCGCAGAATAGGTGGAAGATTACAGCATGGACCAACGCGCATCCGTCCACCACTTTTCTCCCCCGACAAAAAGGTAGCAATGCTAGAGAGCTACACGGCTAGCACCGTAATGAAAAACTTGATTAAATCTGCGCGTTTCGTTGATTTTATGCGATTTAATTAGTGCTCACTTACTTTTCCACCTCGTCTATACCAGCGTGAACGTTGGACAAAGCTTGGAAAGTCGAAACATACCTGAAACAAACAAATATTTTATGAAATATTGCAATTGAATATTTGCTATCTATTAAAATTAATCAGAAACGTTCGGGCGTGTTTGTTGAAAATAACTTCAAGAATATCTCGAACATAATATTACAAAGTGAAAACATTTAAAGCTTATTGTTAGCAAGCATCTGACACAAATTATAGGCCGACAAGTACATTGTGCGATGACAGGCTAAACGCGTAAAAATGGAATGATTAATAAATATGGAAAATCTGTATATAGAGATGATAGTTAGCCGACAAAGCAATATGAAAACAGGCAAGGATGCGAACACGATGCGCACCGCGAATAAATTATAAATCAACACGATTACAAGCACGTTGCATGCTCAACTGCACGAGTGATATAGGAGCAATTAAAACGTCATTAATGAAAGATAATATAAATATTTATGCAAGACGAAGGAGCGCTGGAAATAAACGCGACGAGCATCGCGCGCTATTTGCCATTTGCCGGCGTGCAAACTGGTGCTGAAAATAGGGGAATCATAGGAAATGTTTTCGCTGGCGCGTTTGGTTTGTGCATTTCTAGGTTATGATAGCGTGCCATTGTTGCTTTAGGTTGTTTTTCGTTCAAATTTCGGTGTAATTTCATGTTTTCCGGATGTGTTTCATCCAATCCACCAGTTGACGACTGAATCGTGCTCGTTATATAATAGTCAAATTAAACATGATATAATTAAATAAGTAGCAATGACATTGCACCATTTTTGGGATCACTTTAAAGACAATTGAATGAACTTTAAAATGGTATCTGCTATTTAAACCATATATCCACTGATAAATCGGAGTAATTAACATTAACCCTACTTATTTGACTCTAAACCTATCGGTCGTGTTTAATAGCCTCAAATTCCCTAATTACAACGTGAATTAAATTAAATCTAACATCATATTAAATCCGACTTAATGTTCTACAAAATGGCACTTAATTCACACCTAAAGTGCCAGTACACCAGCAAGTATAATCCTTATAAGCAGGTTTCACAATTATGTTTTACAAATTTGCTATATATGTTTTAATGTTTCATTGTAGGCACTAAATTTTCAATGATTACTAAAATTAATACTCTACCAAATATTATTTTGATGATTTGATATTCATATAATTGCAACGAACACAATTATTCTCTCCTACAACGCTCAGATGTTAATGATCTTAGTTACTAATTATCTTACTAATACGTTGCGCTCAAAACAAATATTGAAGTACAATGTTACGCACTAGACAAACACTATATACAGGTGAGATAATCGCAAGAACAAATAATCATCACGTCATTGTTTGAGCAAGCTTACACTTGGGTGGAAGGGGAAATGGAAAAGCGTAAATTTCGCAAACCTCCTATAATCACCAGAGCCCTGCTATTATGCGATATTTTGATAGATAAACTTAGCTAGTTAGACGCCAGCGAGCGTTGTTTTGATTGTCGACACGAATGCGTGCACAAGAGCTGCGAAACTTTGGCAAAACGCGAAGGGCGTTTATTAGCATGCTGTGCTCGTGTGCTCGTCCGTGGTGGTGGGTGGTGAGCAACAAGCCGATAGGTATTTAAGTCGAGGGCGCGATGGCATTTGCCGCACGAACTCGGGCGATAGCGAATTGTTTTCGCTGAATACACCTGTTCGAGCGACGCGGTAGAAGGTGGCGGCGTGTTGTGGTGGCGGCAACCTCTCATTGCATGGCATGGCGTAGCGTGGAGAGTTGAATGAAACTTGGCTTGGATGATGATGTTGGCGGCGGCAAATGCCATTTTATGGCGACCTATTTATCGGAATTCAATTTCGCTCTGATGCGCTGCATAAACATCGCCACCGTGTGACGGTAATATTATGTTACACGTTATTTTGTCTCTTGTTACGCGCGTCATCTTGTGCGATAGCACAAGGGTGCTGAAGGCATGCTTCGTGAATGCGAAATTTGACGTCACACTGTACATCGCATCAGATCAATTGACTTGTAATTTCGCATATTACAAGGTGTTGAGTTTCATTATATTACCACCTTTTTGGTGCTATGTTTGATATATGATTTGATATATGACATATATGATTAAATCCATTTATTTCTTTGCAAATTTTTAAATTATTGCGCATTACAGGAATAGAAGAAGTATGTGATATTGTTAAGATATTAACGAGGTCTAGGATAATTATGTAGTATATTAAATATGTACAAGTGAACAAACGAAAGCATAATGTATAACTACTTGAGTGTACGAAGGATCTAACGGCTCTACTTTCACGGCGACTGGCAATCCTTCCGGCGCTGCGCGGACATCCTTCGCGCATGATCCGCTGAGAATCGCTCGCCATCCTTCTCATTCACATTACAACAGATATAATTAAAGCTGATGCTTAACTTAGTACATTCTACCGTCCTGAATTCTGTTCGAAAACGAAAAATCAAAAAGTGCTTCGACGTCGAGTACTTTCAAGAAAATATAAAAATTACATATTTTTATACAGTTAAATTTAAATGCTAAAGTTCACTTTTCTGAAAGAAAGGAAATACGTTGATTCTAAATATGTATTAACATTTGGGGGTCGATTATGCCGTTCTCAAGATATTTTGATTTTAAGATTTTGAGAATTTTTTAGAGGTTACCACTTGATGCAATTTCATTATATCGTCATAATTTTCTATCTATTTATTCTCAGATAGATATCAAACAATACTATCTTTTAGAGCGGAAAGCGCTGATTCAGAAAATGTCATAATATATGGGGGTCGGTTTTGTCGTTTTCGAGATATTTTCAAAAATATCCACTTTCAAAATTTTTGGTCTAGCTCCGATCGCAGGGTATTACCTCAGATAGTTTCTACATATTCTCACAAAATATGGGGTGTGGAGCTCATATAGTTTCCGAGATATAGCCTTCCAAAGTGGACACTTCATCATTTTTCAAATTCTTGGGTCCACTTTAACCCCCACAGTTTCGCTCCTAGTAGTTAGATTTTAAAATCGCCCCTGTAATATCTAATTTGGTTATCGCTAAATCGATTAAAATGGAGCGAAAGTTGCTACAATTAGTAGTTTCCAAGATATGGCGTTTTAAAGAAAAACTGAGAAAAATCAGAGTGCAGTTTTTGGCATTTTGATATGGCCAAAATTATTCCAACCCTCCTGTGACCAATACTAGGAACGAAAACTTGTTAATTAACGCTGAATCGATTAAGAGTAAGCCCAGGTTCCTACGATTATTAGTATAGGAGTTATGACCCTTTTTTCTAGTTTCCCATAAGAGCGCATGTAAAATTTAATGTTTAAATTTAATTTTTTCAGAAATGAAAAAATTGAATACACTTTTCTGAAAGAGAAAAAAACGTTGATTCGAAATATGTAATAATAATATTTGGGCGTCGATTATATCGTTCTCAAGATACTTTGATTTTAAGATATTGTTGCTCTAATACCACCAAAATATTTACTTTTCGTACATTGAGATATTTTCAAAAATCGTGCAAGTGTGAATTTTGTTATGAAACTCTATGAATCTGTATCTCGAAGTTCTTCCCCAATGCTTTTGAAGCAAAGTCGATTATGAATACAGTGAAAATCATGTTATCATCATTGCACCCTACCGACATATTGAAAAATCGATTCAAAGTGACTTGAACTTAAAAAAAAAACTGCTACAAACGATGATGGAAGGCTTGACATTGATGTACACGTCGATGATGCTTCTTTTTATACTCAGTTTACTTTCTTAAATTAATGTTTTCCTTTAAACATTTCAAAAAACAAACGTAAATTTTATTAAATATATAATAATGAATAATATAAGTAAATATAAATAGGATTTTTGATATCCTCTTCCCTCAGCTCTCTTCAGCGTTTCATATTCCTTTCTAATAAAAAACGAAAAACATGCTTTATGTAGCGCACACGTGCAACACATGTATTTTTAAAGATTACCCCGCTATTCGAGCGCTCATAACGCTGATATATTTCGATGTATATTTTATTGTTTCGCATTTATGTGCTGCTTCCGCATGCCGTCCCTTTTCGCATTTTATTCGCCGCACATCAACCGCAAGGCAGTCGTGGGGACCCCGCCGAAGGTTGTAGGTTATTTTATTGCCTGGTTTGTATTCTATTCTGCTGTATTATTCAAAGTTTATGCTATTTTATTATGGGACGACACGGCAAAATCAAATTGGAATGTCGTCGTTTACAAAACGCAGACAACATTCGAAAGGAGGAACAAGGAAAATTGAAAAATACCATTTTTAGGATGAAAACTGAATTGGGATAAGTATGAAAATAAAATTATCGTAATTTCAAAGCCATGTATATCGATACTATCTGAATTACACATTGAAGCACATTTAACGGACTTTTCAATAATATAGTCGCCAAAGGAGTAACTTTATTAGAACTCAAGTAAATCAATGTTAAAATGTCTTTGTTTTCGGAGAAAATATTAACTCTTAATTTAAATAAAATATTAATTTTTAAAAGCTCTGTATTTCAAAAACGAAAGCTGGAATTTGAAGAAATTTGTCTTGAAATTGAAGCAAAAATATTTACCATCAATTTAAGCACTGCAAAATTAATGGCAGAGTTTGATGAAGTTTGACTTCAAATTAAAGCTTTTTTAATGTACTTTCAGGAAACATCCGAGTAATTGCATTAAATGTAAAACATTTATATAGAGTTTATCTAAATATTGTTGTTTTTATTTTGAACTCATTTAATGTCCTGTAATTACAAAGTTTGTGATAGTAAATTTATAAATTATACATCAAATGAATGTAGCTTTAATGCTCTTTCAAATGGTAAATTGTATAAACATTTTATCGCATTAACATTCGAATAATATTTAACTAGGATGATAATATATAACTATGATCAAAATCCATTTTTTCTATCAATTGAGACATAAAGATAATAGAATATTAAAGTTTAAAACAATAATAACAAAAAGAACTCAACATTACGTAAATTGGAAAAATAGTGAGCTGATCACAACAATATAATGTAAAATGGTCAAATTTTAAAAGGTTTTATTCTTAGAAAATAAAGCCGTTTCAAACCATTTGAATTGACCTACTTTATAACCTCCCGATGATAATTAGGAGAGTCCACCAATGATTATCACATGCCTCACAGAGCACCACTCTCGCTTTTCCATATCGGATGCCCAGCTTGGCTACCGTGTCTGCCGTCAGTCACCAACCCAATCCGACCGACCAACCAAACCATCTCACAGTTTCCGAGCACTTGCTCAACGTGCACGGGGCGTAATGAGGCATACCTGGGGTGCCTCCACCCCGACCCCCCCCCCCCCCCCCCCCCCCCCACCCCCCCGGGGGGGCCCCCCTCCCGGAACCCGCCCCCTGGGGGGCCCGGCTAACGGGAACAC
>JAODAC010006761.1:0-29961 GCA_027575185.1 Mimaenictus wilsoni
TACTAAAAGAGGTTTGCCTGCGCAGATATGGTGCGTATACCTTCATGTGCTCTTCCAATTATTGAAATTCGTGATTAATATTATATTCGAATATATGCATATTGAAATACTCATGACAACTTGAGTATATTGAATAATATGAACCTAGCAGTAGTCAATATTTACCATGAAATATAATTTAACTTCTGCTAAACTAATCTGTAAGACCGACATATGTGTAGCCTCTTACATGATCGTACATTTTCTTATTCTTAACTTACCTAATCTTTCCTCTCCAAATCTATACGAACTTAAACTAGCCGTATTAGGTAAATTATAGGATAAATCAAATTATCGTTTCCAGACGCTAAGTGTATGTCTCCTTTCACCATGACTGGTATCATTGCATCAGCTCCTATTTTCAGGCAACAGCATATTCTTACATTGCAAATACTTCTTAAATCTTCTTAAGTCGTTTTTCTTAAATCGTCTACCACCTTAAACGCTTCATTCACCGAATCATTTCTGCCCATTTCTGCACCCTCCTATCTTATCCTCTTGTCAAGCCTATCTACACACCTTCTACTCAAACGTCCTTTATAACTAGCTATCATACTTATAGTCTCCGATTTCATAGTCATTCTCCCTGCCTCTTATCGAAAACTCTTATGGAGTAGCAATATACCTAACTAACCTCCTCATATGCATTCACCCAAAGATCAACACTTATTCTCCTATGAAGTTATTAGTTGCCAGCCTAGTATATTCTATTTGATAAACTATTCTCCCTATGCTGTATTCTCTTTATTTGATTAAAGAAATATAATAAAATATTTCCGAACAATTGATTACCGGTTTCTTTTCCTAGAAAATGATCAATATTTTTTGTAGCAAAAAAAAAAATATGAAAATAGGACACATATATACAGAACGACACATAACTAATTCCTCCGGTTATATTAACTTTGCTCGAGTTGTTCGAACCATTGCGCCAAAGAAGATCTTTATTAATGTAAATTTCCGCCGTCTGCGTAGAGCGCGCAGATTGCACGCGAAATTACCATAAACCTCAAATGTACAAATTTATGTCACACATAATATACATGTCGTAATATCGATATAACGCGCGGTATTAAAACAAAACGGCGGCGCTGCTACAAGTGTACTCAACGCGCAGATTTCATCGCGAATTGAATCGTAGTGGAAATTTCATTTCGTGCCATCGGCAAGAACGCGAATATTTTGAATATGTGAATATGCAAATTGTGTGGGCGCGCCGCCGCCGTCGCCGCCCCCGTCGCGTTTATTTACTTAATGAAATCCAGTCAGTGATTGATAATTGAATTAACCGCCGCCGAAACGTCTTACGCCGGGGCGAACTTTAATCCGGCAATCCGACTTGCTCGAGATGTTCGAGCCGACTACGACAGCATTAGCGAAAATTTCCGTCGAGCGTAAACTGCCGGTTGCTGCGTCGCCGTGTGGGGATTACGTGCAGGTCCTGCTTCTGTCTCGCGTCGGGTTCACATCTGTTGCCTGCGTACGGTAACCTCTGGAATCATCGGAGTCATTTATTCATGAATGAGCGAGTGTCTTCTGTCTTTACAAGCAGGTTTTGGCGGGAGGTCCGTGAGTTGGAGGGGCCAAAGTTTCACAATGGCCTACTCAAGTGGAAAGCCGGTTTGGAGTGGAAGGTAGGTTAGGTCTAAGCGGTGCCGGAATATAATACATTTGGTACGGTCCCATTCGATATAAAAATCCCCCCTCCATGGAATCTCTTTAAAATGGGTAATATCCATTTCTATTTAGCAATATCAGGTATCGGATCCACCAAAAACATTCGTCATTTTACAACTCCTTACTTGTTCTGCTCTCTAAATACTCCATTCTGAAATTTGCTATGATAGTATTCGAATTTTAACATTTGGAGTCATTGATATTCACTAGAGAACTATACTGATACTTTTTTAGATATTGTGGCAGATCAGCGAGCACACTGGGTAGTAGTGGGATGCCTTTTCATAATTGTGTTAATTTTCATAAGTGTGTTAAGACAATTTTGAAAATTCCTGAACTTTGAAGAGCTGTAGCGCACTTATTGAAGCTTGACTATTCTCCCTATACTTTATTCTCTTTATTTGATAAAGGAAATATAATAAAATATCTCAGAAAATTGATTCCCGGTATCTTTTCTTAGAAAATGATCTATATTTTTGTAGCAAACAAAGCTAAACATGAAAATAAAACACATATATATATAGAACGACGCATGACTAGTAGTAGTGGGATACCTTTCCATACAATTTTCCAAAGAGTGTTAAGATCATTTTGAAAATATCTGACCTTTGAAGAGTTGCTACGCGCTTATTGAAACTTGATAAGATTGCAGAATATATCCTTCGAAATGTGTTGCCTTGCTATTCCTAAAGTTCTTTTAAAATTCCTCAACTTTGAAGAGCAGTCGCGTTTTTTTTTTAACTGTATAACCAGAATACTGTCTGGATTATCATTCAAATGAACAACGCTTCCTCTCTATTTTCATAGTTGAAGAGCTACAGAGCCCTTATTTAAAGCTAAACAGGGTTGCGTATTATGCCATCCGAAGAAACAACTCATCTTTCATATTTTCACTTTAACGAAATGTTGTTATCTTTGTTAGTTGATCAGAAAAAAATCCAAAGAATGTCTTTGATATTTTTTAATGCCTTAACTTTGAAGAGCTGTAGCGTCCTTATTTGAACCTAGACAAGGTTGAACATTATATTCTTCGAATGAACATCACTTCCTTTCTATCGCTTAACTTTCTCTAAAGCTCCTCAACTTTGTTGTTTTTCGAAAATTTTGAAAATCCCTCTACTTTGAAGAGTTATGGCATCCTCATTTCTAGCTTTACCGGGTCGAGAATCATATTTTCCAAGAAATGTTGTTAGCTTTGTTAGTTTACAGAAAAATATAATTTAACAAGAATATTTTCCAACAATTTAGGAAGTTCCCTAACTTAAAAGAGCTTCTGTCTTGAAACTTGAAAAGGTTGCTAATGATATCTTTTGAAGAAACAACTCTGGCTCTCTATTGTCATGTCGCGAATGTGAAATGCTGATTAAGAAATTCATATTAAATAACAGGAAGACCACTTCTGGAAAGTTTAGTCCAAAGGCATGTTTCGTGTAGATTAGATGTAAATTTAGGAAACCGGAATAATTTTAGAAGGCGTATGCTCAAGGGGCGTATACGCCGACATATGGTACGCCACAGTCACTTCAAGGAAATATTGTTATATTTAATAGTTTAGCCTGAAAATGCAAATGTCTGCACTGTGTTTTCGAAAGTTTGGAAAATTCCTAAACTTTGAAGAATTGCAGCGCCATTATTTGAAGCTTGCCAAGGTGGTGAATTATATCAATCAAATGAATAACTCCTTTTCTTTACTATCACGTCAAAGAAATATTATTATCCTTATTAATTTATTTCATTACTAAATTATAGTATTACAGGGTTAAATTATATAGCGTTCAATATACTGCATTTTGGTTAAGTCAGATTAATTAATCATCCACTACTGTACATGAAAATATGATTTAAACCAGAGTTACCCATTTAAAATTTCATTTGAAATCCTGACAAATTAATTAGTAAGAATTTATGTTTGCACACAACATGTAATAACAAATCGCTACAGTCCATTGGTAATTCCAATCATTACTCACGTATTACCAGATAATTGATACACTAATATGCACGGCAAAATCACCAATCACCCCCAATTACGTTTATGACACTCGCCTGCGAATCGCAGCAGCAGCGACGATGAATACGCCGATTCGGAATGGAATTGCCAATGCCACCCAGCCTAGCCGAAGCCGAAGGTGTTTTGCATATCGAATTGCGATTACGACGTCGCCCACTATCGCAGCCAATCTTATCGGTTGCGATCGAGCATTTATTTCCAAAACAAGCCCAAAAAAAAGCACGTGAACATCAGCATCATCGACGTTCGCAATCATGCGCACTTATCCGAGCATCCGCCACATGTGTCACACGCGCTGTTTTTCCGCCTGCTGACACGCGCTTTTTGTTGTGTCTTTTTCCACGTGGAAATCGAAATGGAAACTAGTTTTTTTCCATCGTCGACGAACGAGGTTTATGTGTGCGCAGGCGATATAAACAAATGCTCAAATGTGAGTTGCCAGTGACAAATCGCACGCTAATCTGAAAGATTGATATGCGCGTCGGCATTATACGCGAAGGATGCGCGACGTGTACAAAGTGTTTCGATAAATTATTGGCTCACACACCCGGCGGTGCTCTGCGCCAGCCGACATTACCCCATTCCGGCAAACTTGGATTAGGAATTTAGGGTAAATACGTATTTAACATGCGTGTGTAGATATCCGTTGTAGATGGTGGCAATGGGTCGGTCGCGTTGCAAGCGTTTTCGCAGGCTTGGTGTAAACACGCGAATTGTGCATATTTTCCGCCGGAGCCGAACACAACGCGAGCAGCGCTACCAAAGCCTAAACAATTACTTCACATTTGTCCATGTGCACTCGAAGGGAAAATACTATGGGAACTCGAAATCAAGTTTGGATTTAAGTCTGTGACTAAAGTAACTGATTATCAAATAGTGTTGTGATTAATTTTAAATCGATAATTCCTAGGTAAGTCCTGGGAAGTTCTTAGAAGAGAAGAAAAGTAGATATATGAAAAAAGGTTCAGTAAGCGAAGATAACTGTTCCGTCGGGGACATTGCCCATTGTATTCTATTACCTCTTTTCTGATCTGTTCTCCTAATACGCAATTCCGAATGTCACTATGCTGACTTTCGAAATTGTCTATTTCAACCATTAAACCATTTAACTTCATAAAATAAAAACCCAAACGGCTCATTTTCAGAAATATATAACAATAGGACAAACGACACACTGCAGAATGCAATGGACTTTTTGTAAGTAGCATGGTGACTGACCAATGGGAATGTCGTAAGCAACAACACCCGAAGGGGAAATACTATTGGAACTCGGAACCAGGTTTAGATTTAGGTCTGTGGTTAAAGCTACTGATTATCAAATAGTTGTGATTAATTTCTAAATCGGTGATTCCTAGGTAATTCATGGGAAATTCGTGGAAGATAAACAAAGTAGATATCTGAACAAAAGTTCAGCAACAGAAGATAACTGTTCCATCAAGCTCATCGCTCATAACATTGTATTACCTCTTTTCTGATCTGTTCTCCTAATTCTCAATTCCAAATTTCTCTATGCTGGTTTCCGATATTGTCCATTTAAACCATTATACTTCACAAGATTAACGGCACATTTTCAGAAATGTATATCAATAGTACAGAAGATACACTGGGAAGAGCAATGTGCAATGGCTTTTACAAGTAGCAGGGTAACTGACCAAAGGGATCGGTGAAAGAAGCAGAAGGTAAGTGATTCGTAAAAAGCAGCAGTCATTGTAGGACTCCTTTTATGTTCTGTTCTCCTAATACCCTATGTTCGTTGACTGCTGAGCGTCTCAAGTTGGATTCTTGAAGGATGTAGAGCAAAATGAAGTGTTCTTCTTATCAATCGTTTTAATCTATAATATAACTGTGGAGGAGAGGGTGCCGGTTGATGTAGAGTGATAGAGGGTTTATAATATATACACAGTTTATTACAAGACAGATACGAAACGTTTACAAACACACAACAAAGAATACAATGTAGTGGTAGTGCGAGGTAGTGGAAGAGATGTTGACGGTACGAAAGCCGCATACCAAGTCCCAAGGCTAGGAAAAGAAAATACATTGCAGCCTCGGGTGTAGAAAAAGGTCGGTCCTGGTAGAAAATATTGGCGGGTCAAAGAAGTACATGCAATGGTTAGTTTGGGTTGGCTTAGGAGGAACATTTGGTTAGTGAGAATTTTGGAGAAACAGATGTGGGAATAGAGGTATAGAAAAGTAGTTGAAGAAATGTAAATACTGAATCTAAAGCATGCCAAAATGTGGAGCGATACGCCACATGACTCATTTAGTTGATGCTCGGTAAATCAAACAAAATAAACTACGCTCATCGTCATGGCCAATACGGAAGAGTTTCAGAAATGTACAATGCAATATACTTAGTACAACGTGCAATGCATTTTCTGTAAGGACTCACCAATGGGATCGTTTAAAATTGGTGCTGACCACAACAACTGCGTAGCAAAAGCATGTAACTGCTCCATCAAGAACAATCGTCATTGTATGGCCCCTTTTATGATATGTTCTACTAATGCAAATTTCGACATGGCCCATTTAAACAATAAAATTTCATATGGATAACTGCCAAAACGACACATTTTCATAATTTTAAAAGATGCCTGACACAACATGTGTTTGTGGGAGAAAAATATCTGAGGAGAGTCTTAAGAGGATAATGGATACACCGATTACTACATTGTGCTATGTTTTTGCTAAAGGTAACAGGGCACCTGACCGAGGGGATCGTTCAAACATGGTAGATGTGAGCCTGCTTAACAACATTAGGTAACTGATTCATCAAAAACATCACTGAGTGCACCAGGAGGTCAGCTGATAAACGGGGTAATAGGGTTCCTCATCAATGGGATCATTCAAAATGGGTGCTACCCATATCGGCTGCAGGTAACTGATCCCTCAAGGGGTAGTAAAACCCCTTTTCTGACCTATTCCTAATTTTATGTGATAATGATTCAAGTGAACTAAGTTACTTATTCTGAAAGAGTGTTATATTAGTGTTAGTTAGAAAGGGTGTATAAATCTAGGATTTACAACAACTGAATCTCAAAAATGTTCACACAAGCTATACATACTTCCTTGAAAGGTATTTGTATAAAAGAGGATTGAGAGTGAATGTGCAGAAGACTAAGTGGTTGTTGTGTAGGAATGCTGGTGGTCGGAGAAGGAGAGAGGGTTTAGTATGGAAAGGAGAACTGATCGAGTGAGTGGATGTTTTTAAGTATCTGGGGTTCCTGATTAGTGCAATTGGTAAGTGGGGGGAGCATGTGAAATGGATGCAAGGCAAGCCGAGGAGTGCCTGGGGAAGTGTGAAACGAATGTGGGGAAATATGTGCGGAGTAACAGGGATGTCATACTGAGATTATGGGATGCATGTGTAAAACCTAGATTGTTGTATAGGGTAGAAGTGTGAGGACCGAGTGAATGGGAGGTAATTGAGAGGGATCAAGCATAGTTCAACAAGGATTTGATGAGACTCGAGAGATCTACCCAAAGGTACATTGTGTTGCAAGAAAGTCGAAGAATGACAATTAAATGGGAGTCTGTGAGTAGAGTAGCACGTTTTGAGGAGAAACTGAAGGGAATGGGGACCGAGAGATTGGTGAAAGCTGTATGGGAATGGTGTGCCAGGAAAGGGGTGAGTGGATGGAGAGAAAGCAGAAAAAGGGAGTATGAGAATGTGGGTGTATCTGAGCAGGCAGTGGAAGCAATGATAAGCGAGTCAGGAATGCTTGAATGGTTTGTGCGTGAAAGGGGTCAAGAGGTGGAAGAGCAGAAGCGCCAAGAATGTATCAGAAACAGTGCGTATAACCCAGGATACGGCCTAATCCAAACAATAGCACGGAGACCCGCCTATATTGATAAAAAGAACTTGACCGCCGAAGAGAAAAGGATTATGGCAAGAGCAAGATGTGGAACTGAAGAGCCGGGCAGAAAGATATGGATGGGGTATGAGTACATGAGGTGTGTGTGGGGTAGAACCGATGTTGATTCTTGGGATCATCTGGGTATATGTGAGGGGGTGTTGAATGGTTCAGGATGTGCGGGTGGGAATGTAAGAGAGTAGTTGGGAGAGGGAGGGGAGAGTGTGACAATAGTAAGGCTAATTGTACAAGAAAAATGGAAGCGGAGGAGAGGGATGACATAATAGAGTGGGTTTATTTTATTTTTTAAAATTTTTTATTTTTTTATTTGGTTTGTAAATATTATTTTTAAATTGTTGTTGAGTTTTTTAATGTAATGTAAAAGGTTACTGGCGAAGGAGTTTGTAAGGGTACAGTTAAATTCCAAAATAAAGGTGATCTACTACTACTACTACTACTTCCTCATTTTGCGAGGACATGTCAATCAACTATTAAGGCGCGATTTGTGTGCAAGACCCCTAGAAACTATCTTTTTGCGTAGTTAAATTTCATTATCTATTTTGTGGTTGATACGACAATCGAATCATTCAATTAAATCTGTTTGAAAAGAACCTCATTCGAAGATGCTTAACTAAGCACCACAATTACTTCCTGTAGATTGAACACAAATGCCTTCCGCTTCAAATTATGCCACATCTCCGTTAATTCAATTTCCACGCAAACATCATTGCAATGCACAAAACTTGAAATTCCCTGATATTCCACTAACCGAAATTCACCACGCTAAACATGCTAGTACCCTGTAAAGCTGTAACTGTTGTAGAAACAAAATGGCGGCTATTGCGCCACGGCGAGGAACATAAAACGAAAAGACGGGCGGATTACATCGCGCTCGCATCTCGCCATTCGCGTCGCCATCGCGTTTATGTGCTCGCTACAACCACAACCCACTTGCTTAGTTTCGCGTAGTTTCGTGACGCGCTCGCCAACTGAAAAAGATTGCGAATATGCGCGCGGCGCCATTCCTATCGCATCCGCATTTCCGGTGCGTACTGTCGGCGGCGGTTTGGCAAGCGTTCACGCTCATTAAGCGCAAGAACAAATAAACAAATCGGCGAGTGAACGCGTTGCAAATGAAGAAAATCAGCAACAGCCAAACGTGGGCAGCCAACCGGCATGCACTAAACAGCATCAAATGCTTCTCATATTAAACATAAACGTTTCCCGAAATTGTGTCTCGCAAAGAAGTCCTTCTTTGCAAGACACGCGATTTATACATGCTTGCTCGACATGGTTATACCAGGAGTATAAAAGCTCCAGACATGAACTGCCACTTATCATAAAACATAATAAACTCCCGGAGATCCTGCGAAGCAAAGTGGCCGTTTGCCTTTCTTTTTCCTGCTGGCGGGTCGACTTTCTTTTAATAAAACAATTTATATTTAAATGCGATTAAGGTTTGTTTCCATTTCCCTCAAAAAAAAAACGTATATACCTTACAGCAAAGTACTCAACCTGCAAGTACATGCGGGAGAACATCGTAGGAGACAAAATGTATGGTGCTTCAAACAGGATTGGCCAAGGCCGAAAGCAAACTCAATCATTTACCGTCCTTTCTCATACAAATTTCAACTGTTAACCTCAAAGACCCGGAAGATAACCTAAAAGTCATTAACATAGCCTTTAATAATAGCGTAATAGATTTTCCTCCTACTGCCTTAGACCTAGCTGGTACTGACCTGGATGTCTGAGGGGATGACTACCTAGGATAAATGGAAAAATGAAACGATAAGCCCCTAGGGAGAGTGTGCTGTGCGGATGTAAATGTAAAATAATTTACACGCAGGTTTGATTCAAAAATTTTACGATCCTCGGGGGCGCTCTTAAATCGCGCATCCCGGCGAATCGTGAGATGGAGCAGCGGCATTATATTGCGTCGAGCCAATACGGGATAAACGAAGCGCGCCGTTCCAGGAGTCTATTCAACTCACACCTTTGCAACGTGCACATAGACGTTCCGCGAATAGTGTCGGCATGATGCGGAAGGAAAAACAAGCTCCCAGTCTTGATGGGAGGGTTGTACCTTGTAGCTGGGAGCTTGCGGGGTTATCATGGCAGAAACTAGTTTTTCTGCCAAATTGAAAATGAAAAATCCTAACAAGTTTCCCAGAGCTACTGCGCCCCGTATTGATAATAACACTACCCGAGCTAAAGCCAATTATAAATACTTTCGTTGTGCTATAATATTTTACTGTAAATTCGTTTCTTGGTTATATTAGTTTCATCATTTTTTTACATTACATTTTAACATGTTTATGTTAGGTTCGGATTGGATTGATTTTAGTTTGGGATACATGAACTTAAAGTTTGGGTTAATTTCGTTGGTAATAGGTTAGGTTGTTTTTATATAAGTAATCAGGGGTTAGCTTTGGTCAGATTAAATTGAACTTGGGTTTGATTGAGACTTAACTGATTGAGTTGAGTTAAACCTGATTATAATGGACTTCACTTGGATACAATTGGATTGACTAACTTTAGATTATGTTGGCTTTATTTAGATTGAGCTACGTTTGCTCTGGGTTCATTTAGTTGGTTTAATATAGAATAGAAAGGAATTAATTGTGTTAGGTTTTATTAATTTCGCTCCGGGTTTCGTTGGTCAGTTATGGAATAAATGGTGTTACGTTTGCTCGGTATTGGATAGGTTTCGTTGGTTGGTTTAATTGGCCTGGGCTTGGCCCAGTTGAGTTAGATTGGCTTGAAATGGATTCAGTTAGGTTGAGCTGACTTTCATTAGATTCAGTGGTGCGGATTGTAGAATATGGAATGGATTAACATGACTTTGGGTTTGGTTGATTTCGCTTGGCTTGATTTACAAGCTGGTTGATTGAGTTAGAATTGATTGTATTTGGTTGACTTCAATTGGATTCACTTGGATTGGCTTGGTTTAGAAAAAGATCGGTCGGTTTACATAGAATAGGTAGGAGTGACTCAGGAATTATTTGTGTTAAGTTCAATTCAGTTTAGTTGGATTAGCATTATATGGAATAAATTGAGATGGGTTTTCTCGGGGATTGGTTGATTTGGTATAGAATAAGTATGGTTTAATTAGCTTATGTTTGGACCAGTTGAGTTAGACTGGCTTGAAATTGAATGAATTAGGATGAGCTGGCTTGCATTAGGTTCAGTGGTGCGGATTGAGGAATGTGAAATGGATTAACATGACTTGGTTGATTTCGGTTGGCTTCACTTACAAGCAGGTTGAGTTGAGTTAGAATTGATTGTATTTGGTTGACTTCAGTTGGATTCACTTGTATTGGCTTGGTTTAGATGAAAATTGGTCGGTTTAGCATTGAATAGGAGGGATTTAGTTGTGTTAAGTTTAATTCAATTTGGATTTGATTAATCTGGTATGGAATAAGTTGAGATGTGTTTTCTCGGGCATAGGTTGGTTTGGTATAGAATAGGTGATGTTGAGCTAGTAACACTTGTATTAGACTGGACCGGAATGGTTTGAGTTAAGTTTCCTAGAGTTTAGTAACGTTGAATTACACTAGAATAGACTTACCCCGCAGGCGGTCCTAGAGGTTCCCATTCATATGCTCAGAGTACAGCAGTAGAGAAAAAAAAGTCGAAAAGAAACTCATGCCTATCTCCGCACAGCAACTGGGAGGATGCAGAAAGAAGATGCCGAAGAGTTACACAAGGAAGTGTGGAATAGTCTGACAATACGTTCACTTAGATTGGTTGAGTCTAGATGGGGTAAAATTTATTTGTATTGACTTTGGTGACTTTTGGTTAGGTTCATTTAAGTTAATTTGGTTAGATTGGTATGAATTCGGCCTCTAAGGCTAACCAGCAGTGTGACGGCCCCCTTGTCACACTGCTGGTTTCGGCTTCGTGCATCTGTGCCTATCCTTGTCTGACAACTGTATTTAAAAGGAGATGAAGCAACTCGAAGAAACAACCTATTTCCTTCTAATACATTAGTCAGACAAAATACCACAGTAAGCGAAGCCACGCGACGCCGGCTGTGTGACGGGAGGCTCAGATAAAGTAACATTAGTTCCGTTAAGTTAAGATTATAGAAATCGAAATTGATTGGACATAAAAATCCAGTAGGTATTAATTCCATGTAAAATTAAATAATGAAGAAAAAACGGAATTTAGTAAAAATGTCTAAAACCAAGTACCAACCCACCCTATGTCCTGCTAACTCCTTGCCTGCCATCGTGACATAGTGCTTTGGAAGTGGGTGTGTTTGCTGGCGGTATGCGTTGAACGCGTGTGCCGGTGGCAATCATGCGACTGTCAAGGGATGATGGATCACACGCGCACAGCGTCGACTAGCCCCCAGGACACGAACGTCGGTGAATAAGCCCCAGCCGGAGACCCGCCAGACTGCCCGCCCGACCTGACCGTCTGTGTAATGTCCGGCAAACAGCCCCGAGAATAGCGCTGCCACCGTAGACACACTCACCGCGCCACTGCCGCCACCCAACCACCCTATGCCGCCGAAACTGCCGCCTCACTTCACCACCCATCCTCAACGGCCACTGCCGCGGCTCCTTCTGCCAGCGAACGAGTTTTTATCTTCTATCAAGATTAAATCTAACCTAGGCATTGCCCGGGCTACTTTCTGCTCGGCTTGCCGTGCGGGGTTATTAAGAGAGAAAAAAAGTACAACAGGACGCAAACCGGCGCGCACAGGGTGAGTGAAAGGCAAGTTCAAACATGCTGCCATGTGGAGCTGATCGAACAATTTTGTTTTGCTGATCAAAGTTCGTCTATCTCCTGCGGGCGATTGGATGCTTTTGCATAATTTAATTTTGCGCAATTTTGGAGCGCGTTTGATGTGTAAAAATACCTGAATGGTTGGTTTATTGATGGTCTTTGTTTTTCTTGTTTGCTATTTTTTATCGTATTGTAAAAACAACGCGATCATGTCGTAGAATTTCTCTCTTCTTGTAATGTAAACACTGATATATAATATATCAGCTCCTTTTAAGGTTAGGGTAAGGTTATGTCGGAGTTTGAGGTTAAATCAGATAACGTATATTTTAGATTTATAGATTATACTCGTCTTCAATTAAAGAAAGTTGGATGAATTTAATTCATCCTAAACTCTATGTTCTTGTAGGGTAAGTAATGTATTGTTTATTTATTTAGGTTATGCATGAAAAAAATTATATTCGTCGGTCCGGACACCTCTGGCCATCGACCTCAGTGGTCTTTATGCCTGGACATACATATATCTTTATTGCTTTTGAATATTTTACATGTTTTAGTGATTTTGTAATATGTTGTTGTTATTGTTATTGCTGGTATGGATTCTGGTTGAGAAGTGGTATTGATAGTGTTGAAGTCAGTGGTTCCTTATTGTATTGAGTTTTCTGATGGATTACGCATTTCATCGATTGAGTAATTATTAAATTTAATTTTTGTATTTGCGAATTTGATTATTCATATGCTTTTAATTGTGTGAATTTATTTTCGAGTGAGTTTAGGGTGATTTATTTAAAGCATTTTTAAACATCAGCTTTAAGTTAGTAAAGTTTGAAAACGGATTACCTAAATTGAAGCGAAACATTCGCATAACACCAGCATAAATCTATCAGTTCATATTGAGGTTAGGGTATCTGTTACCTAACAATAAGTAACACGTCTCTTTGTTCTTTTAGGTTAGGTCATGTTATGTCGGTTTATTCAGATAATGTACTTTTAAATAAATATATTGGTACAGGTAATTGAATGTTAATGATACACAATACATCCCACTTCTGATGTAACTTTTCCACTTTTAATGCAATATTTTGACAATTCTCATGCAACTACGATAGCTGACTGCTTATAGATCTGCGTGAAGTATGATAACGAGCAAACTGTGGTCTAAAGAGAACTGCATGTTGTAATAAGGTTAGATAAGGTTCCATACTGTGCTTGTTACCACTGTAAAATCACCGTCGTAAATTCAACGCGGTAAATTCACCACCAAGAAAATTCACCGCTCGTTAAATCACTGCGGGTAAATTCACCGCTAAGAAAAATCACCGCCAGACAACGACTAATGTATGCTACCGAGACCATCACTAAGATTCAGGAAGAAACGCTAGAAATATGTGAGAGACAAATAATAGGAAAGATCTTTGGAGGAGTAAGAGAGGGGAAGAAAGGAACTAGAGCTTTGTTAAACAAAGAAGAAAAGTTGCAAAATAATTTCGTACTCAGAAAAAAATAAAGCAAAGAAGAGCAGAATGGCTAATGCATGTATGGAAGATGACAGAAGCAGCACCAGCCAAACAAATTTTAAACTGGATTCGAAAATTAAAGGGAGGAAAGGAGTAGACCAAGGAGCAGATGATTAGATAAAATAACAAACGATCTGAAAGAAGTAGGAATATGAAACTGGAAGGAACCAACAGACGACAAGAAAATGTTGCAAATCGCAACACAAAATATGAACACGCAAAAAGATGAAAGCACGGAACTAATACGCCCAAAAATGGATTTAAAAAGAAGCTTAATCAGAGGCAGGCAAAACTGTATAGGAAAGCCACACAAAATAATTGGATTGATATTTTTAAAACGAATCTAGTTAAACTTTAGAGTTAAGTTACTAATATTCGATTAACTACCTACAAGTTAAATTAGCCAAAATATTTGCATAGAATCAGAAGATATGCTCTATCCGCTTCTTTTGAGGTTAGAGTAGGTTGGAGCTAATTTACACTTATATTTGTTCCTGTAGGTTATGTAATGCCACATCGGGATTGTTTTTTACTAAATCTATTTAAACATTGAAGCTAAGGTACTAAAGTTTGATTAGATTAGTTCCCAGTAAGTTAGATTAGTTAAATTCACCTAAAAATATTAGCGTGGAAAGCAAGGGAGCATAGCAAGGCAATGCATCTGATAAACTTCGGAGGTGCGCTCAATTTTCCTCTCTGGCGCGAGAAATTCGACGCCAAAGCACGTCAACTTCACGCAAACTCTTGTTGTACGGTACCCACCTTCACACCTTACCAACTTACTATACCAGACAGCAACCGGAGCGTTAATTAAAGACCCAAATTCCTTCGAATAACAAATAGAAATTAGCGAATTAATTATAATGAATTACGGCAATTAGCGCCGCCTCCAGCCAGCTGCCATCCGGCGCAATTTGTCGGACTCGAGCAGCGAAATTCCTTCGACTTTGCAGCACATCCGAAGAAAACTCCATCTATATCTGTAACTTCGCTGCACTTACAAATGACCGGCCATGTTAATAGCCAACAGTGCGCGCGCCAACAGAAGTGTCAAAGCTCGAAAATAAAATAAAACTTTATTTTCGCGGCGCCGAGCGAAATTCCGCACATGCAAAATAAAACCCGGCAGCTTCGCGCGTTTATTTTAAACTTTATTTTCAGTCGGCGATCTTCGAATGGTCGCACTGCGAACGAGCGAACGCAAACAATTAGAGCATTTGTACGTTAAACGATTACTGTTATATGCATTAAACAACAAAAACGCCGTTGTAATAATAAAATATAATAATATAAAGTCATGCATGCACATAAAAGCGAATTGCACCGGGTTGGGTGCTTTTTTCGTTTTCGAAGAGAGCACGAGGGTAAAAAATACAAATTAAAAATAAACCACACGCGCAGCGTAATTATGCGTTTGTACTTTTGCAATTGCACATTGAGCGTCCTACTAAATGCCCGGTGTTTTCCCCCATTTTATATAAATATGTACATTGAGTTCTACTTTTAATAGCCGACAAACTGGGATACGTATACACTGATGCAGTATAAACAAATTTAACACCACAAAGTAAAATGAGCGCAAAACTTAATAAACTTCTATCGATTACTTGTGTCTGCCATTCGAACTTAACCTAACTTGTCCAAACATTCATTCGTTCATCTGGTACAATCTTTTCTTTTTTGGTATAATCGTTTCCGCACTTTATATTTTAATCTTTGATTTGTCCTTGATTTTTCCTCGTCCTTTTTTGCGTTCATGAATACACTTAATACTGAGTTAATTACAGAAATAGAGAGGCTTTGTTAGAACATTGTTTCATAAAATTTGGTACATCAACCCCAAGGGGAGAAATAGTCCTGATGGGCTTAGAGGTCAGGACAGAATGAATTAAGGAGAATCTTCCTACAAAAAGTTTGTACACTTTCACTCCCCTTCTAGAAGTACAAAAATTGGAAATGGGGTTCAATATTTCCTCTCATGCCTACTCCCAAATGATAACGCAGTCAGGATAGGCCGGGGGAAGCTTAAGACCTGAATGCTCAGAATAGGGTGGATTGGAGGATCTTCTCATTAAAGATATGCAGGTAAAGAGACCGAATGAGCTTAGAGATAATCAGGATAGGATGAGACGAGAGGGTCTTCCCATAAAAGGTTTGTATACTTTCAGTCTTGTTGGAGAAGTACCAAAATTTTCAAAACTAGGGAAGAAGTACAAACTGTTTGCTACTAGACTTACTCCCAAGGATAAATAAAGTCAGGATGGGCCAGGGAGAAGCCAAAGACTTGAATACTCAGAATTGGATGGATTTGACTCTGCGCTGCTCTGCTCAAAAGGTACGCAAAAATACAAAAATTGTGTACATATTTCTAATTAGCTTGAGAAATACTGGATTAAAACAACGCACACAACGTTCGCCCCCATCTTTGAACGGGGCACGAGGCACCAATGGCCAAAGACATTTGACAATTGAAATGCCAACGATATGAGATTTGAGATTTGCGGATGGAGAAATACTGTATTTACACGAATGCCACGGATTTGGATGACTAGCAAATGAAATTCCCGCCGATGCGATTGATTGCGCCGCGGAATTCAATAATAGCTCTCGTCCTCGTCGTCGTCGCAGCTCGACTCCTGGCTCGACGGCGGCGTGTCCAATGGCGGCAAACCGAGGTCGAGGTACTCCTCGTTTGCCGTGATTGTGAGAATGCGATCGAGGTCCTCAACCAGTTCGGTGAAGTTCGGCCGCTCGTTTGGTTGGTAGCTCCAGCAATCTCGCATCAGCATGTAGATCTCCAGCGAGCAACATGGCGGCTTCTCCATGCGATGGCCGCTACGCAACAGTTGGAATAGTTTTTCAACGCTGGGTACGGACGGATATGGTGTGCCTATATAAAATGTAAACAAAAATTGTTGGATTGTCGTCGAATGGGGTTTTTGGTGAGTGATTGCTTTTACCTCCCAAGGTCATAATCTCCCAGAGCAGAATGCCGTACGACCAAACGTCCGACTGTGTTGTATAGACACGATGGAAGAGAGCTTCCGGTGCCATCCACTTGACGGGCAAACGGCCATCTGTAGTCTTTCGGTAGTAGTCGTTACAATGGATGTCGCGTGCCAGACCAAAGTCGGCAATCTTCAGGATGTAGTCGTCGCTCACAAGGACGTTACGGGCTGCCAAATCTCGATGTATACACTACACAAGAGGGTACAATTAATGAACTTTTACAGATGTGTTTAACCTCTGTATACACAAAAATTTTAACCTAGTAATTTTCTAACCTGGGTTTTTACAATGTTACCTCAAATTACCTCAAAAATAATAAATCTCGCTCGCGGACCCCAGGTAGCGGGCAAAGGATGAATAGCCTAGTACAAGGGTGAGCAACCTTTTTTTTATAATCGAGCCAGAAAAATGGTGAATATTTTGCCGGGCATCACATCGACCTTCGTCACAGATCGAGGAGTTCCGCTTATGGTCGATCCACGTCTCAAAATCTCAAAAGGCGTGTCTACCTTGAATACATCGCGAGCCGCTCATATATTTTCAGCGGGCCGCATGCAGCCCGCTGATCGCAGGTTGCTCATCCCTGGTCTAGTCTCTATATATCTCAAAGAGACATTGGCCAAATTTTTACTCCAAGAAGAACCCCCGTCTATTTTCGCGGTCACCAACAGAACCACTACTCTAATGTAATACAATTAATATAAAGAATTAAGTTACCTTATATCTCCTTTCCATATTTGCAAAAACTAATAAAACCATGTTACTCAATTTCTCCTCTTACTCCCCTTGACAGACTTCTAGACTTTCATTTCAAAATTTAGTCAAATCAAATCTTATCCATGCCTGACCAACCAAACTTAATTTTTAATTATAGTAACTACTCGATACATCTATAAAAACCCATCATTATTCAGATCAAATAAAACTCCAACGTCCCAAGTAACTTAATCTAATCGCCAAAAACAATCACGAAGAATTATAAATCATTTTCACATAAAATGCAAGCATTATAATTGAAACTTACTCTACGCGAAGCTAAATATTCCATCCCCTTGGCGATCTGATAAGCAAATGAGACGAGGTCCTTCTGCGTAAGATGATTCTTCTTGTCCTTGTCGACTATTCCGAAAGCAGGTTCGTAGCCCGAAGAGGGTCGCTGCTGTCGCAAAAAGTCCCGAAGATTGCCATGAGGCGCGTATTCCACCACCACGTATAGTGGTCCATTCTGCGTGCAGCAGCCGAGCAGATTGATGATGTTAATGTGCTTCCCAATCATTTTCATCATCTCCATTTCCGATACGAGATCCATCATTTCGTTGTCGGTGTGGCCCTCTGCCGAAAACCAGATAATTAAAACGATTGTGTGATTGAAATTCTGCACAATGGGAGTGCGATGTTCGGGTCTGTATTAAGCGCATTGTTTCGCCCCACCCCTCTACGGCAGAACGCATTCCACAAACCCAAACACCGACATGGTACACAGGTGGACATAAATTCTGCAGCTTGACTGGTGGCCACCAATTACGTTACGCCCCCACTTACCTTTCAACATTTTGACAGCAACGACGCTGACAACACCAGCTTTGATCAACCCGTTACCTTCGGCGCGTACCACCTTGCCGAATGCACCCTCACCGAGACTCTTGCCCAACTCCATGTGATTGCGGTTGATCTCCCAATCCGAGTCCATGGGCAGCTCGTATTCCGTCACCTCGCCATTGGCAGAATTGTTGTTCTGCGACTTCTGCTTCTCGATCTTCACGATGGGCAGCAGCTGAAAACGTTTCACTTCGTATCACATCGATGAAAATAAAAGTTTGCGCGTCTTGTTACGTGCGTATAATTGACACAAACGAGACAAGGAGTAAGGAATTAGGGCTTCGGGAGTTGGGTCATTTGCCACAATTGAATTGTGCTCGCACATGTTCCCGACTTTGCGACTATTCCAAGTTCGCCCTGCCGTTTTCGGAGCGAAGGAGCCGCGAGGAGTTGTGAACATCGGGATATTACGGACAACAACAACGATGGAGCAGGACACATTTGGCACAACTCACCAACTCGGAGGCATTATCGGAATCGTACTTCTTCTCGACGGTGACCCGCTTCGTCCACTGGGTGACCAATGTAGCGCGAGCTGTTTCCAACGCAATCAGCTTTTTGATCTTTTCTCTGCAATGACACACATACAATTATGTCCCAAGAGATCAGACAAAAAACGGACGATTATAATCGCATTAAGTTGAACAAAGAACCAACCTTTTGTATTTTTTAAACCAGTACATTATGACACAACCTGCTACAATAAAGATCGCACCGCCCACGATCACGATGATATAGAGCATTTTGTCATTTTGTGTTGAAGTATCTAGAACTGACACCAACAATAAATACCATAAAATATTCTTTTGGAGAATGTACTTACCATCAACAACCTTCAGATATCCTTCTCCTATGCTACTACCCAACGAATTAGCAGCGTAGCAAGTGTACCAGCCTTCATCATCATATGTAACGTTCTGTATAATCAGAACCTCCTCATGCCAATCCAACTAGATGAAAAGAAATATTCTTTAAGAACTTTCCTGGTGATGTGAGGATGTTATAAAGGATGTTGATTAGTAATGTGTTACTAATGTTAGTCACTGAGAGGCCAAAACCTTAGACAAATACCTTATCCTTCTCATCGGTAACATCTTCAATATTCTTGCCTTTGAACCAGAACACAATTGACGCCATGCTGGTCATAATGGTGCAGTTAAGTTTGGCGGTGGCACCGATTACCGCGGTCGTGTTACGACCTAAATCGCCCACAATTACCGGTTTACTAAGAACTCGATCTAGAAGGAGGGAAGGCCATTGAAGAAAAAGAATACATGCTCACATAAAATTATAAAGAACAAAGACATTAAACAAGCCCAAAACCAACGAAGACCAAAACTAGAAGAACAGGATCTCCCTTTTACCGGCAAAATAGAGTGCGCTTTTATACCCGTAACCTTGATAGTGCACCAGCCGAAGTAACTCAGCTTAATATACCTTTGATATATTGAGTTCTATAAGTTTACGTGATGTGCCATTCAGAATCGTTTCATTAAGGCTAGAATTCGAATAGAACCACTGTATGTACGGCTCCAAGTCAACGAGAACCTGATAGCACTCCATAGTCACGTTGGTGCCAAGCAAACCGGTCTTGTTTCCCGGAAAGCCATCTTTTATATAAGGTCTTGAAGCAACTCGATCTAAGTTCATATTACAGTCATTGGACATAAATATTCCTCCGAGATTGTGAAAAGAGCAATTTATGAATAGTTTAACTTACCTATAACTTCGACAACATAAGTGTAGTTTATACAACCAACAATGTTACACACTATGCATGTATAATTCGCCTGATCTGATGATACCATGTCTTCCAAAGTTATGGAAAAGTTACCATAGCGTATGATACCTAACTCCCGTGCTTTCGGTATAGCATCATCCTTCAACCAGGTGATGTTGGGTCTTGGATTACCCACAGCTCTGCATTTCAGCGTCAGCGTACTACCCGCCGGCTTCGCATTGAAGGACTGCATTTTATGCTTTGTAAACTTCGGCATTGTGAAATTTGTCGATCCTTGGATCTGCTCCTGCTCCTGCCAACCATCTTGATCCCCATCGTCCCTATTGTCCGCCTGAAGGAGGCTCGACTGACTTGGATTCATCCCTGGTTGTGCGAGAACGTTGATAAAAGTGGATTCATAATCGTTTTTATCGATCATTTGCGTTGCCTTCGAGGGACCTGGCACGTACAGATACAGCATTACTGATAACCGCTATAATAAGGACAGGGGTTAATAGAAGGATATTCACCTGGAGAGATATCATCTTCATCTGGGTCAATTGCCCATGCAAAGATAATACACGCGAGGAGAATCGAGGCAAATATATTTATATTCTTCATTGTGACCGCGCTCAATTGGTGTCCTTGTATTCCACAACATTCATCAATCTGGAAGTATAAAAAGGAACCAATAAGAAAGCGACATAATTCGGCATTGTTTTGAAACAACGCATACAGAATATAAAATTCGATCCCACATACAATGGTGATTGTCTTGACCTATAATCTCCAACATATTTTTAAACTCTGTTTAACTGTTCTGGGTATACATTTGAGAGCGTTTTACGACCATGTGTTTGCGTTGAGTGCTTTCTCTGCACGTCCATAAGCTCCAAATGAATGAAAAATTACGGTCCCACTCTCCCTTTTCCTTCCACCCAAAAAGCCAGTAACGAACGGAATCGGAAATACTGTATTGGGCCGCATGGCGTCGTGCTGGCTTCGACCAGGATGGGTCGGTCTGGGACCCGGTTTAGCTATTCAACGCGTAGCATACACCGAAATGCCAAAGCGCACACATGGCATGCACGTGTTTGCTTCTACTTCGACAATTTTCAACGCGATTTGACACGGCGCGGCCACATTTTTTCCCATTTCGCCCTCGGAGACTCGCATGCGGACCATTAGTAGATTTTTTTTGTCGCCGATGTTTCGGCGTGACCACTATGGGAATGGGAACCGGGGCCCCAGCAAATCTACATACACATTTCCTGAAAAATATGCTTGCAACCTTTTCGCATTTTCAAGCTCAAGTTGCCCGTGTTCATCCGAATGAAATATGACCTCCTCCCAAGCCATGTCCACACGGTGTTTACGCATACAAACAGGCGTAGCGATGTGTTCAAAGATGATAATTATGATGACATTTATAATATAACCTCAAATTTGCACTAGCGATGCGAGGTGGTAATAGATAGTTTCAGCGTGCGCGCATAATGCCGTTTAATTTCGACCGCAAACGGCGCACGGCCTGCCGCCCCCGAGGAGCGCAGTCGGGCCGGGCTTAACGCCGGCGGGCATTAATGCAAATGCATGGGGAATCCGGGGAAACCCCACGCGTGATGAATGTCTACTAGGGCCTTTTCGGCTCGGCGCGATTGATAAAAACGGACTGCATAAACAGCGCACGAGCATCATATAGGTGGGACCAACCCCCCCGGACATGGTTCCGGGTGTCCGAACCCGGGGCGGAAGATGCATTGCCATGATCTGTCGCTAGCTCTCTGCCCGTCTATGCCTATCATCTATTCCAGTATTTCTAAAACGAATATTTCATATTTTTTCGCTGAATTTGCGCATACCACAGAATACTATATTCCAAAAAATACCTGAATTAGACATTTCTTTGGGTCATTTTTGTTATATTTCTAGCCAAACTGTGTAATCGTGTCACTATAATGTTTCATGATCAGATTCAATTGAAGAAGAAGATTATAAGCCTTGGAATGAAGGAAAAATTAAAAAAAAAGCGTAATTGCACCAAAAGCTAGTTCATCAAAAGGTAAGGTACCAAATCTATCTTGAAAAAGAGAAATCATTTTTACTTGGGGTACAAAACCCCACAGAGTAGATCTCGCTCGAAGCGTGTAAAGATATCAACGTGATATCATAATGCGCAACAACTACACCAAAGTATGGGACAGGTAAAGTTATTAAAATTCTGAAAGATTTAGGAATATATGTCTAATCTAATTGGGAGCAGAGGATTCAAGAACCACACTTTGAGAAACACTGATCCACTGGGGCAGAATAGTAACAATGTTGCCCGCCCCAAAACCATTATAATTATAACCAAATAGCGATAAATCGTGATGAATCAACCGCAAGCGCGTTAGATCATTAAACAGAGTGTTTCCCGCACGCGGGTCCATGCACGTCAGTCTTGTTCCTGTTCCTGTTTTGTGGCCGATCGGAACGTCCGACTGTCGATACGCGTCGGTTTCGACATCCGTCCGCCACGGATTTGGAAAGTAAATAAGCGCGTATTTGCTTAACTTTTCGGCGGCTCGAGGAAAAAAATCTCCACGGATGCGTATCGGATGTTTGGGATGTTATTACTAATACGGGTAATACCGCTCCACGTGCGGGAAAAGACGCTCGGTCCCCCCGTTCCCCATGAGCTCACTCACCGCGTCTGCGCGCCAGATGACTAAATTTAGATTTAAAGCACGGGTTAAACCGCGCTACCCTTTGACGAATTTATCACGGCCATTGACAACCCTTGCAGCAACTGCCTACCGCAATTGAAAACCGGGGGCATTCCAATTTGAATAACTTACAACCTTCAACAGCCGCCAATTGAGCGTCCAATTTATCGACTACCTACAGTGCGATGCGCCATAGCATAATATTGAAAGTTTACTTAACAAGGCGAACATGAACTTTCCAGTTCTTCTCATTCGCGTCGGCTTGTAATTAGACACTAGACATCATTTACTACCACGTGGCGAGTGTGTGCGTGTCGGATATATATTTGGCATGCGTTTATGGCCGTCTTGGTTTCGGGCGCTGCGTTGCCATGCGAATGTTATAATTGGCCCACGGTTTCGTGCAATTCGCGCGATCAGATGCGCGAGATGGGTAAGTGAGCGCGGATAAGTGCGCATCATGTGCGCACGTCGTTTGTATCAGCGTAGCGCCCGGTTGGCTGACTAGTTGGTGCGTTTTACAGACGCAATAAATAACGAGTCGTGATTGAAACAACGCCGCATTACTTCAATTGAAAGATTGCGCCTTAAACTGCGGCTTAAGAATTGAGAAGGATTCTTGTTAGCTGCAACTGAGGCGGGTGATATTCGCTCATAACCTCACCTAACCTCATCGTACACATGTATTTTCCTTTTATTATTACTGCTTGTGTGATTTAATCAATTTAGCATACGTTTAAAATGTTGTCTCGCATCAGTTTACTTGCATCATTGTCACAACATTAATGTCACAAAGTCCAAAGATATATTTGAAACTAGAAAGTCTAACAATAAATTAAACATTCCTTGTATATTAACTTAAGTAAACTCAACATAACCAATCTCTGTCTATGTTTACATGATAAAATATTTATTGTTTTAATTAAGATATTCTACAATATGAAACAAGTTTGAAATATAATACAATTAAACTGGTATAATCTTAACCTAGTCAAAAATATATTAACCTAAAATATATTACCCTAGCCTTAAAATGACTAACCTCAATAAAAATAGCTTTATCTCAACTTAACCAACTGGTGCATAACCTAGCATAATCTAATCAAACGTATATACAGAAGATACTTCTCGTAGGTCCTGCTTCATTAACCTCCAATTTAACTCTGCAAATCGACATTTTATAAAAACACGTGAAACAAATGTATGCTTAGTCTGAAATTACGTATATCAAGCGCAAGTATACATTTTAGAAAACGTGTTGATTCAACATCTAAAGAATATAAAACTCACTTTTGTAAATCATTGGGTTTTGCAAAGATTATTTTGCAATTTCCAAGTATTTACGCGAATGTGGAACCCGTCTAGAGTATACTTGGGTGTTTTTGTAGTATTTAATGAGTAAATGTCCGTACGCGATGTAGTACATGCGTTGGAAGCGGCGCTAATGGCACTTTTACCACTTTATTAGAGAGACGCATAGGTACAAGCCTATAGTTGCGTGGCGACTGTGTGGGCGACTTAAAAGAAACATCTAGAAGCAAATGTGTCTATCGCACCAAAGCCAAAAGAAGCTCTGCATGTTAATACCATATGTGGCAACCGGCAGCAGTGGCAACAATATGGTGATAAATTTTAAAGTGCAACATAATGCAGATGATAGAAATGATCAGCTTTCCATCAACGTCAATGGGTTTTCCCAAGCCATCTTGTAAACCTTGAAAATGTAAATTTAAGTGTTATACTCGGTTATACCACTACTATTTATAACGATACTCTTGAGATTATTGAGATAAGTATAATGTATCTATGGTTATAAGTTGTTAAGCTTATAGTGGGCATTTCCTCTGGTAAAAGCCAGGTATTTTACTAGAGGAGATGCCCACTATAAACTGAACCGCATCCCTACGGGGATGAAGCGAAATGGAAAACATCTGGTTAGCCCCAGTTTTTGGCTAGTTCCAATGGGAAAACCCGATATTACGACTCCACACGGCCTATATAGAAACGTGTACGTTTGTAATTGTGTTTGTCAATCGGAAATTGATTAACAATATCACTCGAATTTGAATAACGGAATTTTCGATCGTTTGCGATCGTAGTGAAAAGAATGTCGGAGTGGAACCAAAAAACGTGGAAAACGAGGGCGAGTATGCGAGTAATTCGTTGTGTGTTCATTAATTGCAATCCGATAGGGGCACATTGGCATTCTTTCGCCCTCCTTTCATCCAAGCGCCCCTGCCGCCCCCTACCAGGCTATCGTGCGTCATTGTTAGACGCAACTACCGGATCTAGAAAAACACAAAACACTCCAGCGCCGCAATAAAGCGCGTTTTATTTCCATCGGCAGCCCTCGCTTATTTATCTTCGCGCAGCGAAAAAGAAAAACAATTAGTAACAATGTAAATCATGGCTCGCGCGTTTGCCAAACAGCTGTCGGAACAGTCCTCAACTCGACGCAGTCTCAAACATGTACAAAAGTTCATAAAATCGGACGTCGAACGCATCATACTTGATTTATTTGTTTTCTTGGCTTTTCAGTAAGTACTGAGACAGACTGCTTCTGTCTCGTGTTACACGTTCTTTTGGTCTTTGGGCAGCCTTCGCACCGGTCGTTATATTTGACTTGTTGGAAAAGGCAAGCACATAAAGCAAGTCTCTTGTAATAACAACGTTTTTTGAGCGTTTAAAAGCTCACGCTGAAACAATGCAAAGAAAGGTTGCCGCTTCATTAGCATGCTGCATTCGGCGCTGCATACGATTTGTGAGCGTCGTTGGTGTCGCCTTCGGAAACTTCGGAACGTAGAGCCGACCGACGAGTGTCACCCGGCTTTGCACCGGATATCATATTTAACAGGCAATTCGAATATATGCCTAAATTTATCGCATTGCCGACGCGCGACACGTTCTTTCGCATTGCCGTGCATCGATTCCAACAGCAAAATAGGAAACTCATCATTAATATTCCTTGAGACGTATGTGGATGCCGCTTGGCATATTCAATTCACGAGACTTACTCGAAAAAAGTCTGTTTGCTATGTACTCATGTACAGTTTCCGGTATATTTAACCAACTTAATTCTAATCCAATACAACATCATAACTTCCAATCTTCACTTTCATATAAATGTCTATTCTAAACTAGTTAGTATAGTTTGAGATGTCTTAATCTAATTTACTTTAAATTAAATTAATCAAAAATAACTCAAGGATAATTAGTAAAATAAAGGAAAGAAATTAAGGATTTTCCGAATATTATTTTTACATCGCACGTCAAATCGATGGTGATTAACGCTTAGTAACCTCACTATTTATAGCGATTTGCACTAACAATTCGCGCGTCCGAGCGAAAAATCAAGTTCCTCGCACATACTGCAATTCTAATTGTGTTTACAAAACAAATTTTATTAATAGATTCGGCATGAAATATCCCAGAATAATGTATATGTGCGCATGCGTAGGACACTCAAAGCAACTGCTACTCCACTGACCGAAACTACGAAGTCTCGGAACTCTCGAAATAAACAAACTTTTTTCCTTGAACACATGCGGTAAATCTACACCTATTTTTTCATACGCTTCCTCGTTACATCAAAGAAGAAGAATTGGAGCATGTTCTATGCTCCTAGCGCAACACCGACATGTCCGATTTTACATGAATTAAGCTCTGTAAACTTTGCTGAAACTTACCTGAGAGTTCACGCTTCAATTATTTCCAACGTCAAGTGGCTGCAATTTATCAAACTGAATCAAAGTCCGTGTTGAGCTAATAAGTCACCACTGATTGTCACTGTAGCCTGCGGCGCACGACGTCGTGCTGAAGAAACATTTCGATGCACATGCGGGTATGTTGCTCGCGCGCAAATCTGGAAGTTTATTCTTGGCCGCGGGGACACGAAGCCAATGTCGCTGAGCGCCTTTTTTGAATGAACCGCCGCGCGTGCTATGCGCGCCGTGACTGAAACTCTGAAAGTTGCGAGTAGTGCGCGTGTGCAACGAGCGGAGTGCGTGATGCGCGTCTGTGGCGCACCGTTGATGCTGAAAACCCACTGAAAACGCGCTGAGATGCTGCCGGTTGAAGGCGTTCCACGGCTGAAGACTAACCGACTGAATTGGGTGTTCTGGAGTGTGGGTGGGAGCGGGTGGATGCGCGGAGTACGTACATGTACATCGAGCTACTACCAGTGACTTGACTCAACTTAGCATTAGCATAACTAACTCAACTTGGCCGAGAGACGTTTACACGGCGGCTGCGCCATGGAATATAGATGTGGTAGCTATTTTCATAGTTCGATACAGGTTGATGCATTGATAGAATTTTAATTTATTACAGCATTCTTCTACGATTGCATTGAATCGATACGGAGAAAATGAATTTATGACTATTCAAGCGTTCAGATTTAATTTATTGATTTGTCTGTGGGACGTACCTATTTGGTTGGTTTCGAACTAGGATAATGATAATAAACATTTAATAAATTTTCTCCGTTTTATTTAATATTTAAAACATAAACTAACCAACAAGCTAATTAACCAATGAAATATGAAATATTATTTTCTACGAAAAGAAAATTTAATCAAGTCTTCATTTGAAATATCGCTATTTCTCGTTAAAAGCGATATTAGCTGGTATCTCTAACTAAAGTTGCCAGGAATAATAATGAAATCTAACGGTTTGCAACAATCCAATGTTTATGAACTTTTTGAAACAATTCCAATTCTAATTCCATTCGTTAAAATTTCAAGAGAATATAAATCTCAATATCGATATTTTGATATATATCTAAATCAAAATATCGATATTTATTGATACATTGCCATTGATATATCGATAATTATTGTTATAGTTATATTTTTTACAAACATAGTTTAAGCCATATCAATTTAATTGCTTACAAATCATTATACATAAACTACCCCACAAGCTATAAACCATTGAAATATGAAATATTATTTTCTACTAAAAGAAAATTTAATAAAACCTTCATTTGAAGTATTAATATTTCGCGTTAAAATCGATATTAGCTGATATCTCTAACTATATCTGTCAGGAATCATAATTATATCGAACGCTTTGCAACAATCCAATGTTTATGAACTTTTTTGGAACAATTCCAAATCTAATTTCATTCGTTAAAATTTCAAGAAAACATACATCTCAATTTCGATATTTTGATACTTATTGAAATCAAAATATCGATATGATTCGAGACAGCCAACAAAATATTAGAGGCAACCAACAAAATATTCGCGACACTTCGGCAATGTATCCTTATCTAAATTTGATATAGACAATCATTGCATTCCAAATGTCCAAAATATCATTTTGATGCCCTTGGGACATATGAATGTATACGTTTTCAAATTATTATTTAAGAATTATTATAAAAAAAAATAAAACACTAATCACTAAGTTAGTGGAATATTTCGGAATAAAATATAATTTACCTCAATCTACATTTTATTCTATTCTATAGCCAATATTCGTGAACAAAAGTAAGAAAACTGCGAAATATCCCAGCTGTCTAAATAACCACATATAAATAACCCAACTTACCTTATTCTAACCAAAAATCAAGTAGTCTACTATATTCTGTTCTACTTCAACTAGTGCAATCAAATTTACCTCAACCTGAAATCTTTGAATGGCTAAAATCCATTGATTTTTGCAGTAGGTTGATCTCTACATGAAATATAAGTAACTTAACCTCAAGTGTGATCTTCTCAAAAGCACAAATAACTATAAAATATTTGCTAGGATAAGAAAGCTACCCGCAAAGTTTATCTTTATTTAATATTAAATACTAAACATGATCAGCAGTGACACTACCCTGGATCATCTATCCCCAACCGCAATTCAGTCTAAATTATCACATATGACATAACCCAACTTAACTTAATCTAAGCTAACATCAAGTAGTCTACTATATTCCATTCTACTCCAATCAAGCCTGCATCAATCTGAAGTATATGGACGTCATCCGACCAAAATCCATTGAATACTGCAAAAAGTTGACCCCTATTGAAAATTTATGCCACCTAACCTCAATTTTGGACTTTTCGAAATAACTACCTCGATGAAATAACTATACAATAGTAACTAGGGACAAGAAAGCCAACCGCAAATGTTATCTTTATTTCGTGTTAAATACTAAACGTAAACAGCAGTGACAAAACTACTGAACATCTCTCCCCAGCCGTATCTCAATCTAAATAATCACATCCTGACTAGGGGGATACAGCAAGATAAAGAAGTGAGCGTTTGCTCCAGCGCTTCGCACGCAAATAGGTAGGTCATGTCCACAGTCGCGCCTCTATGTCTAGCAGGTATCTAGACTAGACTACATGCCGCAGGCGCGGACCGCTGATGATATCGCGGCGCGATAGCGATACGATCGCGCTTTTTCGTGGGGTTGCTGGTGTTGAGGTTGGGCCAGGGTTGGGCCATTGTAGCCATCTCATGCTAATGGAATTAAAGGCCACGTCTATCTGTAAGTCCACGCACAAACACCTACTGCCATGCGTCGATCGTAGGCATTCGTCGTCGATCTGATGGCACGTGTGCTGCACACTCAATGTGCAATACATGCAATGCATCAATGCAAAACGCGGTAAATTGTTCGTAGATTTGTTGATAGATTAATACCGCCTGTTCTTGCGGTTTTTGCGACTAATCGCATATTCCACATGGACGGCAAAATGCCACATGTGTTGTTAGGAAGTATTTGTTATGTCACAAAATGACCGACGACTTGCGGTTTCGCGTTTTCACGACCGCTTTCTGTGGTTTTACGTTGTTTAATTGCGCTCGCAGCTGATAGAATCGTTATTGCCTTTAATTAATCCAATAGAGTTTGTACCCTATAACATTTTTTTATAGCTTTGATTGATCGTTAAATAGTGAGACACAATTTAATAGGTCATTTATTAGTTGTTTATTTCACACGACTCTTAAATATAACAATGCGCATTAAGGTATAAAAGATAAAAATTGGAAACATGAAAAGCTATTATGATATTTATATTTTATATTTTATATTTTAGTATCGAATAAAGGTATATTAGAGCGGCGCTTGCAACGGCCTCAGGAAAAAAAACCA